>JAABKK020029993.1:0-15827 GCA_011634745.2 Catotricha subobsoleta | reverse complement strand
GTTAAAGTTGCAGTACCGTTTTGAGAAAGATGAATATTAATTTACAAAAAACCGTTGTATGTCTCAACTATCTTTTATTTAAAATAAATATTAAATTATAGTAAATTGATCGTGGTAAAGAGAGAATTGTCCTCGGCGATAAGTTTTGTATTTTAAATTTATGTGAAAAGTTTTTGACAACTAGCAGATCATCCTCTTTAAAACATTTATTTTCACAATTCATATATGTGTATTTTTGTGTTTTTTGTTACTATTTTTTCTATACTTCCTCCCATAAACTCCATTACTATAAGTACATATTAGGGTGACCGCGAAAAACAATTTTTTCTCGGATCTTGACAGACAAGTTGTCAAAAGTTTCTAAATTTCAACCTGATTTCGTAAATCGTACGGTACAGTAAACTTCAACCGATTTCCGATTTTTTTCAGATTCGGAATTAGGTTGAAATTTAGAAACTTTTGACACCTTGTCTGTCAAGATCCAAGAAAAAATTGTTTTTCGGGGTCACCCTAATATATATACATATAAAAAAATTGAAAGCGTAATTTTAAATACAAGAAATACCTACACTATAGAATTTTCAGAGCAATCAAATGAATATACGAAAAGTCAAGAAATAAAAGTATATGAACGAACATTCCAATATCGTTTGTAATAAGTATATATATTCGACGTTATTTGGATATCAGAGACTATACTCTATGAACATAACCATATGACACCGCGTTTCTTGTCTATATATATCTATAATACATCACTTCCTTTAAAATGATGTTACCTAAATCGTACAAAACAAACCCAGAGCCGGTTTAAGGTACAAGCGAGCTATACGCAAACTTAGGGCGCCAAAAATTAGGGGCGCCACAGAAATAATAATAAAATAATATAAACACGCCAAATATGAAAATAAAATAACTTACTACTAAATTAAGAAAGAATACGAATAAGAACATTACTCTAAATTCTAAAAGTCTGAATTAAACAAAATCAAATGAATAGTTCTATTTTAAATCGATATTTTCAGCTAAAGGATAGGGGCGCCAAAACTAATACTTTCAGCTAAGGGTAAGGGCGTCAAAACGATATTTTCAGCTAGAGGCCAGGGCGACAAATTTAAAATTTTGATCTAAAGAATAGGGGCGCCAAAATTGTAATTATGGCGCCAGCTCTGAACAAACCTAAAAGTATTTTATGAAATATAGCAGACACAAACTTTCCAACAACCAACCTGCGCGTAAGCTGAATACTGATCCTTTGATGGTGAAGTGCAGAGCAATAACTAAGTGGTCAGGTGCATAAGAAATTGTAAATCTAGAATATTTTATTAATATAAATACGTTTTAAATCTACTTAAACTAGTTTCTGTGCAATGCTGAGTATGATAACAGAATGGATAAAATTAATAATTTAGTTATTCTATTATCCCAAAAAGATATAACATTTTTTTTTTTTTTTATTAATGTAAATACATTAGGTTAATTTAATACTAACAAAATCATTTCATTATTAAATAATACAACTTGTTCGATTTATACATTTTTATAAAAAGCGTATATTTTATGGTTTTAATTGTACGAGTAGTAGATATTAGGCGTACATCATTAAATAATTGACGGAAACGTGTATTCTTTAATGAATTTCCCCATCGGTTTTTATGTTATAATAAATAATTTATGTTATGTTAGGGTTTTCCGTCGACCTATCATCGTTATATACATTTTTGTTACAATCGAAACTTTAATATTCAATGTGTTGAATTTATACGCTATATGGTTATTAACAGGAAAGAGCAAAATGTATATAGCATCTGTATGAATTAGTGGATATATAATTTTCCAATTTTCACCAAATTGTTATTAGTCATATACATCCGACTTGTCTCTCTCCGTATTTATGTTCCGAATATTAACTCGTATTTCGAATTTAGACAAATTTCATTTGTAAAATGTTGAATAAGGGGGTAGGGTGTGATGAATATCATTGTTGCATCATCATTTTCACATTGACTGACCCAAACGTTGACTCTCTCGGCAACACATCAACTAATCTATACATGCTGTATAAACATATTCAACATTATATAAATGTGTAATATAACAATATAAAAAGTGATAAAGGGGATAAAAAGGATCGATAATTTAAGTGGAAAACATTTTATGTTCTATTTATGCAATACCTAAGGGAAATTAAAAGCCGCAATATGTACATTGTAGTACCTATCTATCTTCCCTAACACATATATATAAATATATATATATATATAGGAATGTAATATAGCTACAATTATATATTTACTATTTTAGCAGCAACCAGTAGAAGATTATAGGTAGATAGATGCGTTTAAATTCCTTCTGTCTACCATGTAGTACCACCCATCTTAACCTATATGAACAATATTTTAGCATTTATGTATAATAAAACATTACATAATATCATCATCATAACGTGTTTAAGTGCGGTATAACTTTTGTAGTATGTGTGAAAAAAGTTGTCTCAACAAAAACTTTTCTTTTTTTTTATTTTCGTATATTTTCTTTTCATTATTTGCTTTGTTGTGTGTCGTCAATTTTATTTTGTGTGTGTATAATAGACGAAAAGCATGAGGCACAGAGGTTTACCCCTAAGGAGTTAAAGGTTTCTTTTTTTTTTTTTTTATTTCGTATAATATCTTTTTCTTATCGCTGCTAGGAATTATGTTGTTTTCCACCATGTTACCGCACACAAAAAAATATATTCATTTTTTTTTCCAAAAAATAAATTTAGGGGTTTAGAAATTATTGTTTATTTAACTTAATATACCACAATATTATTATATTTTATAATAATTGTATAGCCATGGGTAGCAATTATCTCTGAATACAAAAAGAAAAAAAGAAAAAAGAAATATTCATAGCATTTGTACCAACATATTTTTTTATTCACATTTAGATACAGAATATTCAGCGCTTTAGTTTATATGGGCTTTCAAGATTCATGATGCATCGCATAGATCAAGATATAGAAATGAGAAAATAATATCCACAAAAGCTATAGAATATAGCTATGGAAGACTCTTTTCACTATATTTTTGTAACATTTTTTTTCGTAGGTATTTATTTACCTAGTTAAAAAAATATGTAGAAGACCAAAAGTAAAATAACTTGGTTAAAAGACATAAGTAATCAGAACCAGATGCTTCTAACAAATACGAGCTCTTTATTGTCGAATGAAAATTATATGATATTAATTTTCTTTTCGTTTTATTAAAGAAGAATTCAAATGGAAAGATAAAAATTGTGCCAACTTTTGTGTTTTATAATTCTACTATGCTTCAACATCATGCAATTTTAATATCAAGTCAGACAGGCCATGAGAAATGTTAACCGTAGAGAAAATAAGATTTAAATCAGATTGAAAAAACTTTAATAAGCAATAGCTGGAATCGAAATGACGCATGTTTGTTTGTACATTTTCCAAATTTCATTAAATCATTAGAGTTTATTGATAAACTAAGCTTGTTGTATTTTTCATATTTTCATGTTTTCTTTAAGCTCAGTATTCATCAAGAACACTTATATAATACAAACATGGAAGAAGTTTCGTGCAAATCACTTTCCTGTAGTTTTGAAGTAATTGCCAAAAAAGAAAAAAAAAGAAGCAGAGGGAAAAACACCATATAATACACCAAATGGTTAGATTCTCATACAATTGCATTCAACATACAACAACCGTTAATGATTGAACATGGATTGGATAGCTCTAGACATCGTATGCTTATCCAAACTACTGTAATACCCTCCTCCATACATGTACCTAATAACAAATCTAATGTGAATTTAGCAAGATTACTTTTCTTTCATTTTACTAATTCTTTCTGAAACCAGGAAAAAGCAAACCTTATTATGAATCCCACAGTTCGGGTTTTTTGTTTTCTCTTGTTACTGTGTGTGTATGTGTGTGTATATAGATTTTCACCGGTTCATTTAATCTTCTGTTTCTTTTTGGGCATTAAAGAAATCATGTAGTATAATATGACGTGATATAAGACGATATAAGTATTTGTACAAATAAATATGAGAAAAAACTGGAATGAAAAACAAAAATATATAATGAATGGGAAATTTATTGAGTTTTCTTCCATGAATTTGTACATTTCTGTACAACAACATTATTATTGCAATGGCTATACTAACTAAATTCTAAATTAAAAGTATAAAATGCAATATACTTCACATTGTTCGAATTAGCATTGTCATCTTTCATCTTCTTCAGGAAATAATAATGTTCTGAAACTTTAAATTGAAAGTGAAAAATTATCTTCTAGTTAAACAATGAACAAGCAAGCAAACATAAAGATAAAGTTAGTTAACATTCTTTTTTTTTTGTGTATTCGTGAAGTTAATTAAAATTGTTCCTAGCAACACATACACTTATTCAAAAACGGAAAATGAAAAACAATTTTCTTGTTCTTTAGATAAACATTATAGCTCTTGCGTCGTATTTTGGTTCCTACTAAATAATAAATATTTACATATACCATATTAAACATGCAAGCATACACGCCAAAAACACAAAAAAAACAAAAAAAAAGAAACAAAAAAAAAAACAGAGCCCAAACATGTATCATACGATGCGATTTCTAAATTATGTTAAGTAATCGTACCTTCGACTGTGAATAAAAGGGAAAATGGTAGAGAGTGAGAAAAAAAACAAACTTTTTCCATATCATGTAAAAGTCTTTTATACAACAACAGCCATAAAACTTTTTATTGTGCATAAAAGTTTGTGTAGGCCTTCAAAGGAAAATTTTATGAATTACGATTCCCTTGAGGTATTATATGTACGACGTCATCCTATACAACATCCCAAAAAGGGTTATACATATTTAACAGCAAAATAAATAGAAGAAGCAAAATAAAAAAAAAAAACTTTACGTTCCAAAAATCATACATACTTCTACGGACAAGAATTATGTTGACAATTTTAAAGAATGCGTTCTTCGTTTTTATGTACCAGATGTACTTACATAATATACTATAGGCAAAGGTATGTAAATACAATAACAGCCGAGGTTTATGCATATTTAATTATTTTACTTAATTGGCTTTATGCGATTTAGATTAAAATAATTATTATATATTAGAGACTCAAATGCAAATTATAAAAATAAAAGATTTTAACGTAAATTTAATTAAACAAAAAATAAAAAGAAAAAATTAAATGAAAAAAAAAATAATAAAATTTTTTAAGTAATGGCATTCAAGCTTTAAGATATTGCATATATAAGTATCCATTTTGCTTCATTTTAGAAAAAAAAAAAAACGATTCAAACTTTGTATTAGTTAGGTTTTTTGTGCAATCTACAATCTACATGTGAAATGGATGTGATTTTTTTTTGTGTGCTCTCCCCTGACGTGAGAAACTATACTACTAATATAGGTAACTTATGTTTTTTCTTGACGTCAAATTAGCGAGCCTTGATTATGTAACAGATTTGCCGAATCTGATCCTGAAACTAAAAGCTCAATGAAATATTTTTTCAATTTTCTCGAAAACTATTGAATAATAAATTCATTTTTACAATAAAAACGACTTAATTTTTTATTTATTTTTTTTATTGACATTTTTATAAATTTTAAAATTTTGTGCAAAATATCGATTCAAAATATTATTGGCCAATCTATACGGAACATTGATACCCTAAAATAATTGCACTGAAAATAGAATTATTCAGTATTATCGAAAACCTATTATTGTGATTTGTTAAAAGTTTTCAAACGAATTTTTATCGAATTTCAAAACTTTTGTGTATTGCGTTTGTGGAAAAGTTCTATTTTTAAGTAAACTTTCAAATCATTATTGCATAAGTGAAAGTGAAGCTCCTTAAAAGTTAAAACCGAATTTTGTCTTTCGCGAAAATTATATTTTGAATAATTTTTGATGCATTGAGGGCAAAAAAAAAAAAAACTTTCCACATGTTTTAAGTTCATAATAATTTTAAATGGAGTTGGGTGGCCAAATGAAGTATTGCATGGTTGAATAAATAATCTTAATCCGATATATTGCATCTAAATCGCATTTTCGAAACCATACATTATAAAATATTTATAAACCATAATTCATTTTTACGTACGCAATTCCTATATTCATGATATAACAATATTGAATATCGCCTAATGAACGAAATCCTATAAAAACCACGATATTACTGATATTGCATTGGATACAATCGTTTTAGATTTTGTGGTTACAACGAAAACCATGATCATTTTAAAATATAAATATTATGAAGTTTATTTCTAATTCATTTGCCGTATTGTAAATTATTTTGAATGAAAATTCAGTGCAATTTAAATAATTATATGATTTAGCCAAGCATATTTTAGTAACCATTTAGTTACATACTATATAAGCTATATATCGTCGCCGGTATTTATACATGATCATATATTGTAATATATTTTAAAATGCTTGGATAATATTTGTCTATAAATTTATATTTGTTTACACAATCGCATTTGTTGTACAGTTGCATTTAGTGTAAAATATTATCCAATTGTAAATTTTATATTTGTTTTTTTTGTAATTTGAGAGAGAGTATATTACTACTGTTGAATTGTTGCCAGATAATTTGAGAAATAATTTATCTGAAAATGGGAAAAAAAAACAAAACAAAACAACTAAAAACTAACTTGTTCAGCACAAACAGAAATTTTATTAAAACTTGTGTAATTTCAGGGGAGTAAATATTTTCATAGTTCTACACTGCTGAAAATGTAATATCATTTTAATTTTTAAATTCAATTTATGGATGTTGCGAAAAACATGATTAATCATAATGTTATTTGACTTGGATGATAGAAAATGTCTATGAAAGGGAGAGTTGACTGGTGAATATGGTGTCTCTTAAGCAATTCCATTTGAAATATTAAAGTTTTACAAGAGTAATTATATTTGAATCATCTGCTACGAATCAAAGGAAATTAATTCTTATGCAAAATGAGATACAAGTTAAAAGCAGTCGAGAAGCTTTTAATTTTATTCATTTTTAGTGTCTAATTGTAATTGCATTAATTTGAATACTACTGCATGCATATGCACTGCCAAACTTATCAGAATATATTATTATTTTGGGTTTTTTTAGAAATTCAAATAGCAACGATGTCTGTTGGGTGCCACTAATAAATAATTAATGATCAAATAATGTTCATATACAAAATGAAGACATAAAATTGATTTGATATAATTCATCAACATTTTTGTAAAATAGAAATTGTTGTGTAAGCTATTTAAACTAAAAAAAAAAATGCTTTATTTTCGCATCATACACTTTTCTATTTAATTTATCACATTTATTCTACTTAAAAACATATTTCACTATTTGAAAATAAAATCAATAAAAATAATTAAAAATGATATTACAAAAATTTTTCGAAAACATATTTCACTTTATTCCAATTACACGCCATCATTGCTCAACAATTCATTCAACAAAAAAAAAAAAAAATATTATTAATGGTTATTCCATAAAATTTTATTTACCAAAAAAAAAAAATCACATCTTATATTTTAAAAAAGTATGAACAGAAAAAGCAATAAGAACTTTAATTTGCAACGTCTTCAAAATTAACTTCGTAGTCGTAGCGTCTTGGTAACGTGTCTGCCATCATTCGCTGTAATCATTAATCAAAAAAGTATGATATTAGAATATTATGTGTGTCAGCAGTTAAAGTATTATTCTTAAATTTTCATTTTTATTTTTATTTTTATTTTTGAGTTGGTGTTGTTAGTATTGTTGTTGGGTGTAGAATATGAATGATGCTGAATGTGCGAGACTCGATTTTGTCACCTTCTGTGTATCTATCTATTCATATTTTGTATGCGGTTTTAATTTTATATTTACTTAAATAAATATATATTGTGTAATATACAAACTGAATATTATATAAATCGTAAGTCGATGTTCTTTATTTGAATAAATTGAAATTTACATTTTTGAATAATTAATGTTTATAAGAGGAAGAAACGTTTTGCATATTACTTTGTGATTTTGTATACAATTTATTAAATACCCCAAAATATGAAGAAATTTTATTAAAATACTTAGAAAATTCGTCTAAGCGCATGCTATTTTGTCGTAAATAACTCAGAACATTCACCATACAATTAATAATTTAATGAAGTAACAGTTTCAACGAAGAATAAAAAGAAAATGTAATTAATTAAATTTTAAGAAATCTATTGTTCGGTTTAGTATATTATTTTGTTGAATTTAAATAGAAATAATAATTATTTCAGAGTTTACGTGAAAAGTTAAAATAAATAAATATTCACAATGGGAAATAATTTATTTTATCTTTTTATCAAGCTTAAATGGCTTTCCAGCTGCTTTTATGACCAATTGCAAATTGTATCTAATAGGAAGTATATAGCTTTGGTAGTGGTAATAACCAAATCTTGAACTTTGCATAGACGCCGCTTGAGAATATATTTATTATTTATCCAGGTGGGAGAGACGTATGGATAAAACTGTTTAATAAATAGAAAATAAATAAATAAAATAAATTTAGGTTTTGAAGTCGATCAGTATAGTGGTTTTAGGCTCCTGAGATTTAAAAATTGTGGTGCTACTTACTCTATGAAAACAAGCAGCCAATGGATTGGTACACGACTTAATTTTGTAAGAAATTAAAAAAAAAATCTGGACGTTAAAAAAAAAGCCAGTATATGTATATTTTTTTTTAAATTAAATTCTGCGTCTTTTGGTATATCGACCACCAAAAGCCGCCCGACCAATCCTGAGATCCAGAAAAAAACAAGTCCTTAAACAAACAAGAAAGACTATTAAAATTCGTATCCAATTGATTTATATGCACTACATATAAGTTGCACGGAATCGGCCTCCACTCGGTCAGTTTAAAACATAGTATAAGTATTATCGTTATCCACCTATTAATTTCCGAGAAAAATAAAAAATAACAAAAAATTGACCTTTGCCCTTTGACCCTTTGGGATCAAGCTCAGTTTCGGTCACTCTAAATATAGTATATATCATTATTATTCTTATCCACCCATTAATTCCTGAGAAAAAAAAAATGACCTTTGACCTTTGACCTTTTGTGGTCAAGATCAGTTTCAGACACTCTAAAACATAGTATAAGTTTTATCCCGATTGATACATTAGTTTCTGAGAAAAAGGACATTTGACCTTTAATCTTTGTCCATGACCTTTGATTTTTTTTGTTGAGATCACATTCAGTTGCTCTACAACATAGTATAAGTTTTATTTCCATCCGTTCACTAGTTCCCGAGATCGCGGGGGGACAGACAAAAAAAAATTAAACCTAGTATGCATTTTCATGTTTCACAAGTAGTGCATAAAAAACAAAAAATTGCCTAACCAATAAGTACTTGATTTTTTCAAATTTCTCAAAAATGAAGAAAAAAAAATTGTCAAACCAATACTTGATTTTTTTCAAATTTCGACCGCATTTCTCAAAAATGAAGTAAAAACAACTTATTCCAATTTTCTCTGAATTTTGTGTCCGAATCGAAATAATTAGATTTATCATTAAAAGGTCTAGCACCGGAACTATTTCACTGATTTTTAAATGTAAAATATTCCGACAAATCTCCAAAAATATAGCTTTTATTACTATAATATTCGAGTTACTATTCTTAATTATACTGGTCTTACAACAACAGTTATATATTCATGTAGAAGATAAATAAATAAATTAGTATTAAATACTTAGAGTAATTAAAAACTATATAAAAACTTTTAAAAGATGAAAAAACACCTTTTAAATTCATAAAAGTAAGTATGTATAATAATTCGGTGTAGAGGAATATCAATAAATTATCTAAAATAACACATGCAATCATGCACCAGGTTATTATCTACTTTTGAAATAAAACCACAAAACAAGAGCAACGTGTCTAATATTATTAAGAAAATTCCTTACGTATAACATAAGCTCTACCTCGAAAACTTTTGCCTTTGAATTTGCACACAAAACAAAATATATATATAGAAATCAAAGCACTATAAAAGTATATAGCGCAATATAATTTTATCGTTAAAATTCTACAAAAGTTTTTATTCTCTCATGTGTGCGCTTAATAACACTTAAAGGAAACAGCAATACATGCACAGAAACATAATATAATCTTTTTCGCACAATGCAAATTGATTTCATATAGTTAAAGTTTTCTTTTCCCTTGTTTTATGTGTTAAATGTGTAATCTGGAAACTAAACATTTTTTTTTTGTTAAATTATGTATATATTCTAAATAATTACTTAAAATAAGCTAAAAGTGTAGGAAGAACTAAATAGGATTAAGCAGAACGATAACACATTTATTTCGATGATATTTTTTTTCATTTGTTGGTTTTTTTATTTTGAAAGATAAGATTTTTATCATTTTAATAATATCGAATTAAAATAATCCATAGGGTCGTAAAAAAATTCCAAAAGCTTTAATTTCTTGATTGCTTTAAGGCTGAAATTAATAATTTGTTAGTGCGTCACACAAGACCAGCGCCTATTTGATTACGAAAAAAAAAAGGAAATTAACTTACTGATATTATTACTTTTATTTTGTAAGCAATTGCCAAAAATGTTCTATGCTCAGTTCAGCCCTGTAAAACATAACTTTTATTATGTCCTTATCAATTAATACCATCGGTACGTAAGATTGCTCTATATAGTCTATATAGAGTCTTGGAAAATAGACTAATCACATTACAAAAGCAATTTACAATAAATGAATTTCATTGACATGTAAATTAGGGTAATTTAACCACAATTCCTTATCGATATATTCTGTAAAAATTTCGTTTCTTATTTCGCAATCAATTAAGGCACAAAATATGAGCACCGTTCCTCATGCTTATTGAATAATTCAATTTTATGTTTATTTCTATTTAGTTCACATATATAATTTAAATCAATATTGAGTGATATAAATTCTAAAATTCAATGTTGAATAATTGAAATTTTGTGTGTGTCGTATTTACAACTTATATATGAACTTGAGAACAATGTATTAAGGTATGCTAAACGTGAAATTCAAAACACGCACAAAATATTTCAAAGTTCTTAGTTATGTTTCCACTTCATCTTCAGGGATGGACCAGAGGTACATGTGCTGTCTTACAGCTAAAAGTAATCCAGAACCAATTTTCGTACCTGGCATTCCCCAGTAAATACTTAAGCACTCCTACCTCAGACATTTGAAAAAAATATGATACTTTATAGTTTTTCAAAAGGACCCAGTACCAGTATTATAAATATTTCGTTTTTGTTTAGATTTAAATTATAAACTATTGCACATTTAAAATAACTACGATCAATACAGTCATTGAAATTACAGATGAAAATTATTAAGATAAACTTAACTAATTTAAATAAACTTACCAAATAGAGGACCATTCACTTATTATGTTACGCTTTAAGAGGATTTTATGAAATTTTGCTTTATGTAGTATCTCTGGAAGTATCAATCCTACATTAATTTTCCGTCTAATAAATGATATAATAAGCGAATGACCCCTAGATAGCGGTGCGATGTCGTTTGAAATTACAGTTTAGGAAAAGGAAATATATTTTCAAAAAAGTTATGTTATTACTTCGAGCTTTCGAAAAAGAAGCAATATTTCTTCGTAAAAGAAATTTTTATGAAATTCAATTGTATTTTTCCCACCTCGGTCGCCATAGAAAGAATATTTTCATTTGCAGGTCTTCTCATATAACACCGAAACGACAACAAATGACTGGTAAAAGCTTTAAATGTTTTATGTTGTTGCATTGTGAAGAAGAGATAACTTTCTTATTGCATTATACAAGTGTAGCATTAATAAATATTCTTTTTATATTTTTATATAAATATCGTTATATAATGTGAGATTGTTATTTGTAATTTCTTATTTCATATCGTCCGTTTGTTTTGATTTTGTGAATTTATTTTTTTTGGTACTGGTACTGTGTATTTTTAAAAAAAAGTACCTCTTGTGCTCTTATAGAAGGTAGTTGAGTCCCTTTTCTTGCTGTATTGAAGTAATGCACTCCCGCCCATATTTTTCATGTACTCGCGGTATGTGTAAGTACTTAAGTACCAAATATGTAAAGTACTAGAGCCCATCCCTGTTGCACTTGAGGCCTACTAACATATTCTAATACGAAACAATAATCAAATGATATAATGCAACATAAGGAAGATTCCAAAAATTATTTACTATTTAAAGTAAGACTTAAGTCTTTGCATTTAAATTTAAGTAGGTACATCTTATACCGCTCGTAAATGTAAATTTAACTAAAATTCCCAACCCATAAACATAAGTTTATAAGTAGTTTTGTATTTGTAATTAAAACTAATGTGCTTTGTTTTCTGTTGCATTTTGAAAATATAAAAGTTGCGTTTATGTTCGAGGAGGTATAATAAATAAAGTTTTACAAATAAAGAGATTAGGAAACAAAATAATAGAAAACTTTTAATAATGGCTTTTAATTGAAGTATATTCTATAATAAAGTTTTGTTTTTATTTGAATTTATTTTAACAATAGATGCCAACAATTTTGTATGTATAATGAACAAGTAGTGAAGAGGAAGCCACTAACTTGTTCAATATTCAAAAATAATTTTTCAATTGATTTAAATAAAACTACTTCCAATCACTTATTTGGATGTAAATTATCATTAACATTTTATTATTCTAAATCAAATTCAACGAATTTAAATTTATAATAGAAAAATTAGTCTTATATTCAGACATTTTAATGCAAAATGTTATATATGGAATTACGGATAATACAATTTTTCTTAACATTTATACTATTTTATATGTTTTAATATAAGAAAGATATAAGGCAAAATATAATACAAAAGAATGAAAAGGATAACCATAAATTTGTGTCCTTAATCCAAGCGAAAAATAAAGGAAAAATTATGCGGTTTCTCAGAAGAAGAGAAAAAGGCATAACTATCCCATTTAAAAAAGCTTTTCAATGACAAAAATTTCTCACGCATATATTTTTTATGTCTTTTATGATGTTCCGAGTGATAAAACATTATTACTGAAATTTATATATGCTATTTGTATTGAATATATACGTAAACGTACCCATCATAAAGATATATTCATTCTATTAAAAAGTTTTACTTTTCGTCACATAATATTTTTGTGGTTTAAAGCATAACATTGATGCAAATGAATACATCATTTTTACACATATGCTATTAAAAGAAAATTTGAGACAGACTTCAAGTAATTGATTGAATGGTGCAGAAAATCTTCTCGAAAACGTCTTAATAAGGATAGATTCAGGTAATTCATTAAAACAACTTTTTTTTTGGTGTATAGTTAATAGATATCCTGACAGTATATTGTCTGGCTGATGTCACAGGCGCATGTTGCTGTCAATAAGTAAGCAAAGAATGATACAATTCCTCTTGTTTTTATTAAGAAGACAAAAAAACATAAATTTCTGTTTTGTTTGCAAAACAATAAGAAGACATTTATTATCAAACCAGTTATTTATATCATCACAAACAAATACTCATACAATGTTCAAGAATTTCATAAAATATTGTTGTAGTTCGAATAGAAAATCTGCATTGTAAAAGCTATAAAATACAAGTTTTACAAACTAATATAAAATCGTTAATTATATTTTCTACTGTTCAGTTTTGAGTTTCGATCTTAATCTTCAAGAAAACTCTTTGCATACATTTAAGGTATATAATATAAAAGTTATTCGCCAACTTGGAAAAGTTTATTTTATGCTTTTAATTAAATTTATCGTTTCAGTGCCAGAGAAGAAACTATATACACTACCAAAAAGATATAAAAAAAAAAAAAAATATATATATTAAAAATATGAGCTAAACTCAACAATATAATATATCTCCAATATCTTCATTTGCAGTCATTCAAAAAGATAAGAAATTAATTATTTAATATAAAGCCAAATAAAATTTGTTTTTAATTTTGATAGATGAGTTTTCTTAATTACATATTCTGCTCCACCTCTTTCTAATTGAAAATAATTACATAAATTATTCATTACACGTATTATACATATCACTAATTTAATAATAATAATGTGAGGATGAGAATAACTGTGTGTATTGTGTGTATATGTTGTATAAAGTCGCATGTTGGCTTCTTCTTATTTATAAAAACAAAACACATATAAATAACATATAAGCACTATATCGCTAATAAATTTGGAATGAGTGGTGAGTACTTGTACATTATACAAAATATAATGCTAAACACGACGGCATACTTACTAATATATGATAATTATTATGCATGCATGTGGATACATAATAGACAGATTGGGGATTCTATCTATATCATTTTTGAATAAGTATATCGTATCTATATATTTTATTATTAAATAGTTATAAAACGGTGCTATGAGCTTCGCAAATTTTCAAATCAATAATTTCTCTATACATATCTCAATTAGACTTTGTAATGTGTTAATTATCTATATATATCTATATATTTATCATAATAGATGCCCCCCCTCCAATCTCGTCCTGCCTCACCACTTCTATTGTGTGTATATTAACATTTATGTTATAATCGCGTATATTGTGAGAATTTTCTGTGTGAAAATTGTTTTAAATGAGATGAATAGGCTTTTATCTTGTTCCTATTTTTGACTATAATATTTCATATTTGGGAGTGGAATGCTGCATGAATATTAATTGAATTATGCATAGAAAATTTAAATTTTGGAAAATAGTTCAAAAGATATTGTGTACTATTTTACTTCAATCTAGATGGATATTTAACAATACATAAATAAATTAATAAGTAAATTGAATTGTTTTATTTCTTTTAAAGCAATTCCTCATTCACAATATTTCGTAGTTTAGATTTTTACATTTCGAGTTTATTGTCTGGTCGTGTAATTGTATAATCTCTTTTGGAATAATTGATAAATGCGCGAATATGGAAAATTGGAGTATTATAGGAATTACAAATGAAAGGAGACAGAAAGTTTTGAAAAGAATACCAAGCATTCATCTTAATTTGTCGAACAATATTTGAAGTTGCTCAAAGAAAACGTATAAAAAATATGAGAAATTTGGTGAAATAAAAATTATTAAGAGTGTTATATACTTAAAAGGAGGTTGCGGTACCCGATTTTTCTCGGAGATGGTTCAAAATTATGAAATTCCCTTGCAGGTATATGAAGATACACCTTTTAGCTCGTGTATTTTGGGAACCGAATTTTTATTTTTGGGTTTATTTAGGAAGAAAAATAGTTTGAGTAATGGCTTGCGGTACCCGATTTTTCTCGGAGGTGACTAATTTCTTTTTTTAATTCTTTGCAGTTTTATGAAGATACAACTGTTACGGTTAGCTCGTGTATTTTGGAAGCAGTTGTGACATACCTATATTAATTCTCCTGAGTTCAAAGAAAATATTGTTTCTTTTCCCAAGAAAAAAAAAAACAAGCTACCACGACTTCATTTTTGTAACGAAAAAAAAAGAAGCCTGTGTGTATATTTTCACTATTTCTGCGTCTTTTGGTATATCGACCATAAAAATCCGCCAACTCAGTCATGAGATCTTGAAAAACAAGCTGCCAATAAATTGGTACAGGACTTCATTTTTGTAGTGATGCAAATGTTAAAAAATCGTGATTTTTTTTAAAAACTGTTATTACATATTAGTATTACGTTTCTCAAAAAGTTACGTCGATTGAGAGAATAATAAATTTTGACGCGTAATAACGCATCCAAACGCATGCGTTGTTAGGGGCGCTACACGTTTCTCAAAAAGTTACGTCGATTGAGAGCATAAATTTTTTTGACGCATGATAAC
>JAABKK020029981.1:0-45509 GCA_011634745.2 Catotricha subobsoleta | reverse complement strand
ATATCGCAAAAAATTAAACTTTATTTAAAAGATAATTATTCCTCGATAAGTCGAATTCTCGATAACTCGAACCGCAAATTTTTTTTTCCATTCGACTTATCGGGGGATCACTGTATTCGTAATATGTATATTTTGTTTTTTTATTTAATATAATATTATTTTCAGGGGAAAAAAATGTTATGAAAAAACGAATAAGGGAACATTTGAAAAAAAAAAACAAATTCAAATTTATTGAATTATTATACCAGCTCTATGGTACTGGTTAAAGTATCAACTACATTGACGTAAGGTTTGTAAGATTTACAAGGTATTGGAGACATACACGCACGACTTTTTAACGTTTGCAACCACTACAAAAAGCGGACACACTGACGCAAAAAGTCATAATTGTGTTAAAAGTTCTCACAAATCTTACAAACCTCACGTCATTGTAGATTATGCAATATGTGTATCCAAATAATTCAGTAAGTTTATTGTTAACACGTCTCTGCTGATTAAATGATTAAACCTTGTGTTTATTACTTTTACTACTTTAACAGGCGCGGAAAGTTTTTATCATGCAATTCAAATAAATGCACTTAGTTAATGGATGTAGTATTCTTTCAAATAATTCAAAAATTCTCTCATTAAAAAATTGGTTATGCTTTGTTGTTATGATGAATCAAAAGTATATGGCCTTGAACTGTGCCCAAAATTAGATAATAATAGAAATCAATCAGTTTATCCAATACTGACAAAAGTAAACTGATGAAAAATGAACCACAAAAGTTATGGGTTCAATTTCATATTGAAAATAGCATTGTAACATGTTATTGAAAATACTGTGAGCATAAAAATAAAATCATTTATTGACGAAATATTAAATGAACTTTCTTTGATATTATATTACGAAAACCAAAAACATATAGAAATGTGGATGGCATAAGCCCACAAACTAAAATAGAAAGGCACATAGAAAAGGAAAAGCAAAAGAAGAAGAGAAAAATATCCTTTCTTCTTTTGTAAAAGCCAATTCAAATAATAATATTGTCCAGTAATATATGTGCCGGGCTAAGCTTTTGCCTTAGAATTTTTCTGTATAGAAACTTATTCAATTCAATCAGATCTCTGTGTTTGTATTTATATTATAATATTGTATTGAATAAATGACTTAAAGAAGAGTAATAAGACGACAACGACAACAACGTCTATTGCCAATTCCATGTCCTCTTCCCATAACTTTATATATCGATCTACTGGGGGAAAAAAAAGATGATAAAAACTATGTTTTATATAACGTTTATTATGCAACGTAAGACGTAACCGAATAGCTAACTCAATAGCTAACTGTATATGGGAACGTGTAGAGTACGTGGCTGTATTAGAAAATAAAGGAGTAAGTACTTTTTTTTTTATATTTCTTTACTTTTTTGAATTTATAATATAATATAGACTATATTTAGCTGAAATAGGTCTGATTTTATATTTACTATATTTATTATCATAAATGATAGAACGTTGTATATCAAAATGATGATTATAATATTTTATTTCATAATATTAGATATTCAAAAGCACCAAAAACCATAGAGAAAAAAATTGTGCGAGATCAACGCATATTTACATATTTTAAATGTAATATAAAGTTAAGGTAAGTAAAAAGCACATAAAATGAAAAATCTATATGTAGGATAATAAAAATTGTATCTGTGGATGGATGGATGATAAAATAACTGAAATTTTAATATTACACAGCATACAAAGTAGAAGTTATTTATATAAAAGAGATATTCACCATTTTATTTTTTATTTTTTTGGGGAGCGAAAATGAAAATCGAAAATGAAAATCGAAAATAAAAAAAGAACAAAAGCACACTATATAGTGTTTATACTGAAAATGGTACCTATATATTTATTTCTACTATTTCTCATGCTCCCACCATAAAATATAATAAAGTAAACTAGATATAAAATTCAACTATATATTATACTCGTATATATAAAACTAAGAAAAAGGAACCATTTAAGCAATAGACAGCAGGAAAACAGCTTGTTTTATATAATAAGCTTCGTCGACGTGAACGGAATGCAATTGACATGGTAAGTTTAATCGAAATAATCTAGTAATATGTACATTTTTCAATAAACAAAGCGAATGAAATAACTTAGTTATTTTCATTTTATTAGAAATAGATTTTTCAACCAAAGAAATCAGTTTTACCGAATTTTATTCCAGGCAGTGTACAAGTACACACCAGACATTCTCCGTAAAGATGTTTCCATTTGCTTTAGTGTTTAAAATTCATTTTACAATTTATAAAATTCAGAACAAGTCTAGATTGTATTTACATTTTCAAAGATTTGTTAAAAATATTTTTTATGGATATAGTCCATTTTTTACTCATCCATTTCGTATATTGTCTTGAAAACGATTTTTTTGTTTAACGATAAAGAATAACATTGCGGTTTTTGTTATAAGTCAGGAACAATAGAATTATTTAAATATAAATGAAGACGAAAAATTCCATTCAATTTATTATCAAACAGATTATCCGCATTTTCAATGAACATCATCCTTTACTTTATCAACAATTATTCAAAAAATTTAATCAGATTGAAAACAACAAAAATTCAAATATGCAATGAATCGTGATAAATAATAATTGAGTGGCTGTATATAAATTTATAATTAAGATTTTCGATAACGAAATAGCTTTTCATTCATTTCCAAATTCAATAATTCAATTAATACAAAAAGTTTGGTAAAATAAAAATAAAAATAATATGATAACCCAAAAGCTTGCTAAAATGTACTTAACGTGACAAATACCCCCTTTTTGATTTCTATATAATTAAAAAAATTTTTTTTTAACAAATTTGCCTATATAAAAATCTATTAATAATAATATAAGATTGTATGACAGGAAAAAATTTAAAGAAGTTTTCGATACATTTCTTTTCTATTTTCTATTGAAAATACCTGAACCGTAATTAATAAGATCTTGTAATTTCCCTTTTCCTTTGAAATATTCACCATACATATCTTACTCATATAGAAGAGTTATAGGAATTGGAAAATATTGCGGGTAGTGTTTTATGACCGCTTACATATTATATATAAAATGTGAATTGTCGTTGTCAGTACATTGTATAAAGTTAGGTGAAGAGTCAACATTTCATCAGTCATCATTGAGGAAGAAAAGTTAATAATAAAGTTTTTCCCTATCGGTAGTCAACGCAGCCAAACCCATCGTTATAATATATTTTATTTTTCCATAAATAAGCCACTTTAATGTGAACACGTTTACGTCCTGCACGATACGATAATATGATTCGTTATAAACATATTAGAAAAATATAAAATAAAATACATTTATAAATATGAATTCTATTTTATTAAAATTTTATACAAACTAATTTGAAATATAGTAAAGGTAATTAGTTGTGTGCGGCTTACTATACATAATATGTTAATTAAAGATTAATATCATGTAATAATATACGTCATGGAGTAATCAACAGCATCACTATTGGCAGTAATTTGTAATTATCTCGAACGGAGATGAATTTTAAAAATTATATATATTTTTTTATATTTCTAAAAATTATTATTATTTCATTTGTTCTCATATTGTTTTTAGATGCTTTTTAAGACAAGTCATTGATATTTTTATTTTAGTAAATTCATTAGCGTAGAAAATAAAATCGCTATTTCACTCGGAAATTAATTAATTATTTTATTAAAATTATGTTACATACCACACTGAATGTTTTCAAATTATCGTTTGCAACACTGAAAATAAATAATATAGAAATGAAAATACTATAAACAATTTGATTCAAAGCTCGATATGTTTATAAATGCACAACATTCAACATGCAGTTTAAATATTTATATCATTAAATATAAATAGAAAATGTATTTATCCTACGTTAGCAAACCTCTCCCGCTATCAAATATCTTGCTGTTTAGTGTAAATTATATGCATAAGAATTATAATTGCTTGGATATTGGCTTACTGTAGATATTATGAATTGAAACATTTCTTGAGTATTTTCCAGATAAAACATATTTTACTTACTTTTTACCGAAATTTAATTTGAGGTAATTCATACCCCCGAGTACCTTCGTCTTTTCACATAATATAACCTTTCGTTTCAATTTTGATTTCTGTATTTTGTATATTCGTATTATGTTTGTTTTTCACTAATGAAAAAAAAAAAAATCTTTATGGTTCAAATATCGTTTTATTGAAATTTAGACTGCAATTACCATTTAATATTAATGTTTTAATTAAATTCGGGTAAGAGTTCCCCGTAAGCAGCATTTATATAAAGAAAAGAAATTAATTATTTCAAAGAATGACTGTGACTAATGATTTTTCTAATCAGAACGGTTTTTATCCATTTCATATAAAAAATTTCGTACATGAATTTGTTCAATAATAACCTTTACACGTAAAACTAAGGTTAATATTATATAAGACAAGCATATTTGAGTATGATAGATGATATTTAACTTAAATATATATAATGATTTCAGCAACACTCTCTATACCATCAAGTTCTGTCTTTTCTTTTCATATAATTTTTGATGTTATCAATAATTTGACGTTTAGAAGTGATTGGTTGAGTATATTATTTTCTATTTTCCGTTATTTGAAATTGAAAATTAGTCATTTATTTATTTATTCATTTATTTATTCATTTATTTATTTATTTATTTATTTATATAAGATATTTATTGATATAGTTGACCAATTGTTCATTTTATAAGACAAATTTTTAAGTATTTATTAAGGAAATCATTCAATCAAGTTAATATATATGCTGACAAATTACTGTAATAGTTTGGTAAAATTTTGTTGGTCGATAAAATGCTACCAAATTGCATTATATACCGAAAAATGATCACAAATAATCAATCTCAGTATGACATAATTATTGTTATATAACCTTTACATCCTTTCCTCGAAAATTATAATAATTTATACAAAACCATCCTATTAAACATTCTTTAGTAAAAAAAAAAAAGGGGGAAAATAATACTAACCGCAATACCATTATAACTCAACTAGAACATTGGCAAAATATATGCGGGTGGTAAATAGTATACTCGTACAACTGACCTGAATAAATATTACACATTCCAATTTTATGGTACAACGAATATATCATTATTAATATATACGTGCGCTGTGTTATGTTGTTGTATATTGTGTCAAGGCATAATCTATTTCGTATAACGCAAAAGTTAAGGTAATTAAATTTTACCATCATCATCTTTCTTCATCATCATAAATTAATATTGGCGAATATGATGCCCCGCTAATATTATACGAAATTATATGGCGATGTTGGGATATTAGTATTGACTAGGTGAATAACAAATAAATATACGTTAGTTATTGATTCGCTGAGTTTATTAGATACACAATGTCAACGTCAATAAAAAAAAAATTGTTATTGGTAGCCAGTAGCTAAAATAAATGATCGGATAACTGAAGAGCCAAGCACTAGCTGTCTTATACATTATTTTGTTGATTGGAAAAGAATCAAAAAATTAAAATTGATGGTGAAATGTTATTATTTTTTGTTTTTTTTTTTTTTTTGTAATATAATTAGGGAGGGTAGATGGTAGATAATATGTTCATTTAAGTTTCCTTTTTTTTTTTTTTCATTAAATTTAATTATTAATTATTGTATTATTTGTCGGTATTTACAATAGAGAGAGAGAGAGAAGCATGCTATTCATTGTAGGCAGTTATTAAAATAAAGAAGTCAGCATCAGAGAACAACTAAATTTCAATAAAAATTGGCGGATGCAATTAGTAGAGCTGTTAATAAAAACCGGATTTTCGGTATCCGGATTTTGAAAGTACGGATATCCGGATATTATCAAAAAAAAATAATCCGGTTGGACGCTTTTTCCGGGTTTACCGGTTTTTCCAGTTTAACGGATTTTGAAAATTAAACGGATATCGACGGTTTTTCGGACATTGACGGTTTCACAAATTATGACGTTTTTACGGATAATAAAGCAAATACAAAATATTCTTTTTATTAATCATTTTTAGTCTGTGCTGGAGGTTAGATAAAAAAAGACAGAGCAGCGGTACATGTGAATGATACCAATAAGACTAAATAATTATATTTTAATTATAAAACTATACTTTTCGGATATCCACGGTTTGGCGGATATTGATGGTTTTACGGATATAAACGGTTTTGCACGTTTTTCCGGATTTTAAAATTAACGGATATCGGTTTTCCGGATAATTTGGAACCGGATATTTTGAATACGGATATCCAGTTTTCAATTTTGGCGAATAATAACAGTTCTAACAATTAGTTTTAGTATTAATTACAATTTTTATAAATATTATATATAAATTAAATACTGTTAAAATGATGAAAATATGTCTGAAAACTGTCACAAAAATAGATAAGAAATTTAAAAAAAATGTCGTATTTCAAGAAATTAAAAAACATAATATATGATATTATGCAGAGCTGACCGGTGGACTGAAAAACCGAAAAAAATTATTGGGTCATGACCCAATGTGTTCTGGGCGCCAAATTATAAGATTGTTGGCTTTGAAATATTCAATAGTTAAAATGCTACTCAACTACTCAAGTGGAACATGTTTGCTGAATATGCTATAACAGTAGTTCATATAGTTCTGAAGCTATAGTGTTGATAAATATTGAAAACGTATGTGTTTTTTCAAAATTATTGACTATAACGTCAGAACTATATGAAGTACTGTTTTGACATATTCAGCAAACATGGTTCTCCTTGAATAAATTTACAACTCTTCCGAAGATTCCAAAGTAGTGTAGCAGTAGTACTTCATATAGCTTTGAAGTTATAGTCAATAATTTTGAAAAAATACTTACATGCTAATTCGTACTTTTTCAATACTATTGACTTCAGAATTATGTAAATTACTGTTTTTGTATATTTAGTAAACTTGTTCCCCTTGAATAGCAGCTCTACAACCTTTCTGGACATTTCAAAGCCAAACACTCTTATAATTTGGCTTGCCCAGAACTGTCGGCCAATGATAATGACCGAATAAATTTTTTACCGGTTTTTCGGTCAACCGGGGCCCACCTCTGATATTATGTTATATGAAAATTTATTTGATTTCATATTAACGTTACTAGGTCGTTGGTAATTATTTTGTATTCTATGAAATATATTAATTTTAAACATAAAATAATTTATTCCGAATCATATTGTAAAAATATGGTATTTAATGGACTTTGCATAAAAAAAAAGAGTAGGTAAATGCATTTAATTAAAATATTGAAATATACAATAAAATAAATGTACAATGTTAGATCTTTTCTTCACTTCATATTTATCCAAATTCAATTCTAAATATTCTAATCATGTTCCAATCAATGTATTATGCACGTAAATTGTAAAAATATTGTCATTGGTAAAATTTACAAAAAAAAACGACGATGTAAAAATTCTCTTGAAGAATAAATAGATTTTCACACGAAATTAACCGCATCGAAGATGATAATTATTCAGTCTATTGACATTATTATATCATAACATGTATTGACGTACGTAAAGATTATAATAGATTATTTTCATACATACAGTTTCAATATTAATTTGCTGTTCATTTTGTATCCAATTTCTCGTGTATTTAATAATTTACATAATATATAATTAGTATTTAAAATGAATATATATTATTTATTTATAAGAGAAGAGATATATAATGAATTATTATTGGTAAATTTTATATTACGCGCGTACTAAACAAGGTGTTAATTAAATTACATGTTAATTATGTAAATATCATTTATTTCTATTTCTATATTTATTTTTTTTATTTTTTTTATTTCTCTTTTATTATTTATAAAAATGTTTATTAATAATAAAATAATGTCAAACATAGATGTATACGTACAATTTCGTACAAAATTATTTATTAAATATTTGATTTCGGTACGTAATTATTATATCATCAAAATATATTTAACGAATAAAACATTAATCAGAAATATATACTTATTGTGGCCATCAATAATTATTTTGGCACCAATGATTGCACAGCATATTATGACTACTGATTGGACTGGCTCTGAAGATGTGCGATGGTGTGCGAATGATCTATCGAACATTAAATTTGGGATTATTGATTATTTTTCTTCTTCTTTTTTTTTTTGTTTTTTGATATGCTCATAATATTTGTGAACAGTAGAAAATATTGAACCGTAATAAGTAATTTATTGACCAAGTACAACAGAATTGGTGTTAGGAAATTTCCTAACGAAAGGATTTTAACATTTTTATGGGATTTATGTTTTAAAAAGCTATAATACCTTTAATAACGAATGCATATTAAAAGTTTTCGTTAACTTCTTTTTTTATATCTCATTAAATTTATAAAAAATTACATAATATTTTTCAGTCATAATTTTTACTACGGAATGGTACCGTCTAATTTTCCAGTTCGATAATAATTTTTTTTTTATGACAATACTTTGTTTAGAGTGCACAACATTTTTTTTTTTTGCATTTTTAATTGAAATTTCAAAACCTCAAAATTACGATTAATCAATGAACCAGTGTAAGCAACCCATCGAGTCACTTCTTCACCCCATTACCGACCCTCATTTTTTTTTTAAACGAATCTTTTACCCATACATCATATCCCTCTCCGGGTCCAGCAAAAAAAAGTTTTAGTGTAAAATAAAATGTATAGAAGGATATGATGTATAGACAAAAGTTTCGTTTAAAAAAAAAATGTGGGTCACCTCCCAACTACCTCCCCGTGTGCATGTATATGGTTACAAGCTATCAGATTAAGGCATTCCATTTATGTTTTTACGTGACACATTATTAGTATAAATTCCATTTACATGTATACAGATTATTTGAAGTGGATTAAACAAAACAAAGATAGATTAATATGTACGATTATCATGGAGATGAGCATGGCGATTCTAAAATTAAATTAAAAATTAATTAAAAGTAGAAAAACCACGTTCGTTTATATCTCATAGCAACCAGGATAAAATTTACATGATATCAGATAAGTAGTAAATAACATCGTTCTAAGTAAATAGAAAACAAAAACTTCTTTTCTACTTTACAATCTATTTTTATATATATATACACACACACCCAACAAAACGTTAAGAAAAAAAAAAAAAATAATAAAATAACAATTACAAATTTAATTTTGATTATAAGAAGTGTATTTATACACTACGTCTAATTTAATTTCTCTTTTATTGATTGTTAACACATGGCTTTTTGGTTTTCGAATGGATGTTTATATTATTCTATTATACACATGAATTATTGTTAGTCCAAGCGTTGTTATGATATGAACAGCATCAAAAAAAAAAAAAGAAAAAGAAAAAATAACATTCTCAGCAATAAGAAATTTATGTGCGCCATCCTACACCAATATTGTATTATAAATTAATATCATTTACAATATATCTATGGTCTATAGATAGAATAGATTAGATTTACAAGAATAACGACACACGATGTTGTTATAACTGTTACATATTATTTTATATTATAAATGTCTAATCCAGTAAGAACTTTATAGGAGTTAGAAAGTAACTATAGAGAAAATTCTCAACTTATAATAAGTATATAATTTATTTATACAAGTATATAAGTACCAATTTTAGGGCGGTCTAAAAAAAAAAAAAAAACTACGTCAATCTGGCACGGAAACTTTTGAATTTAGCTTTTTGTTATAAAATATTCACAATAGGGGTACTCAATAAAAACTTGGTATCTCGGTAAAGTATGTTAAACTCGGTATTTCAGTATTCGGTATTTATTTTGTATGGAAGACTGGGTACAGGAATTATCGGCCAAGGAAATATCGCCCAAATGCAAAAACGAAATATCGCCCAAAAAAATTTGGGCGATATTTCGCAAAAATAACGAATTATCGCCCAAATATTCAAAATTATAAAAATACGAAATAACGCCCAAAAATAGAATAAATTGAGAAAAGCTTTTTATTATAAAAGAATGTAAATAGAATGCTTGTATTAACATTCAGTCCATAGTCCATTCAAAAAATCGTATGCTAGCCATTTTGATAAAATAAAAAAAAAAAAAAATTGGGTCAATTTTTAGACGTCATTATGCACTTAAAGCTCCCAACACACAAAAAAGACAAGCTGCGAATGGATTGGTACACGAATTCAACAAACAAAAATCTTGCGTCTTTTGGTATATTGACCATCAAATGCCGACCGCACTCAATCCTGAGATCGAGAAAAAAGTGGTAAAAAATAAAGAAAATTCACGAATCCAATATTTGATTATTTTTTTTTCAAAAATGAAATAAAGACAAACGAAATACATGCGGTTTATCCATTATTGTATTTACTTAAAATTAGATGATAAATGTAAATGTAATATATCTTAAAATTGCAATATGCTTTTGAATCTGCTTTTAAGTGTCTGCCTTGTTTATTTATATACTGCTTACGTAAAGTTTAATTAAATACGTGCCCAAATCTTCATTAAATTATCATTATAAAAATATTTATAATTCAAATATAAAACATCTTTATATTAAATTTTTAAACTAAACACATAAAAGATCCGACGCATTTATTTTAGTATTTTATTTTAATTATTGTAAATACACAATAATCTCTTAAGAATTTAAGAAATCTGGGCAAATCAAGCAATTCTCTGTTAGAAAAACAATAATAAAGCGGATCAAAAAAATAGCCGAATTGAATCTTTACTCCAATTTTAATTAGCTAATTTACATCAATTTCAATCGAAATCAAACCAAAAATAAGCCTTTACTAAGAAAAAAAAGGTTACCTTAGATTTGGTTTGTCGTATATATACCATTAGGGTGGTCCAAAAAAAAAACTTTCGAAATCTTTTTTGAAACTGTTTCTGAAACTTTTTTAACAACAAATTTTTTTTGGGCCACCCTAATATTAAATATATTCATTTTCTCTCGTAAATTTCACTGCATAATTGAAATGATAAAAGAAAATAATATGTTATATAATGTGAAACAACCCCCAAACATCTTCTGTTCTGTTTTATTGTAATTATTCAGTTCAGAATATATATTCACATAAAAAACATTTTTGATGGCCTTATTTGCAAATTTTATTACATGAAAGTCTGACCGCACACAATCACATTATTAACAACAAACCAACAAGCAAGAAATTTCAATCAAATGATATCGCAAAGTTTTACTTATAACAAGTTTATTCCCATTTGTGATAAGGCGTTAATACGGACATTAAAAAAAAAAAAATATTGTGCTTTAATATAACTCCGGACAAGATTCCGGGTGTATTTTATTATCTCTATGTAATATCTAATATTTTGTATGAAATATAATAATAATCATTCATTAATGATAAATACCTATATGCAATGCAAGCGCACATACGCAATAGTTTATTATTAATTTTGATTTTGACCATCAACATTTATGCTAAATTTATGGATTCTTTTGGGAAAGAAGAGATATATATAAATAAATAGATATATAATTCCATAAACATGTTATGAGTGCTATGAAATTAAGGTCATTTTGTACACAAATTGCTTCATTAATATTTCGAATGGAAATTTTAATACGTAACACAAAAATTGATGTTTTGAAATTAAATTAATTTGCTTACTTTACCATAAAAATAATTAATAAAAACGAAATATTCTCATAATGTTAATGTTCGTCGAACTGTAATAATATTTCATTTTACGTTAATAAAATATTGACACCTTTTAATAAAACATAAAATTTTCTAAGAATCCTTGAAGTTATTAAAAGTTTCTCTAAACAAAAATTGAAATGTTTTCCGTCATTTTCAATATTGAAATATAAAAAAAAAAAAAAATATTCAAACATTTTAATAGACCATAATTTTTACACTTTCATCGTTTCATCTCATCTACCATTGAATTTATATTAATTCTTAAATATTTATATTTTTTCTTCAAAAATTTGTTAATCTAAAAAAAAAGAGCAATTTTACCCATTAAACAATACAAACAAAATTGAAAATTATATAAGTGCAAATTCATAATATACAAAAAATATATACCAGAAATATACCAGAAAGTATAATTTATCTTAATGAAAAATAATACGTTTACCTACAATTCGAAAAGCGCAAATGTATATTTATTTGATGCTTTGGAGCGCGGTATTTATCAGTCAACAGAACATTAATAAGAAAAAAAAATAATAATAAAATAAAAAAAAAAAAAACAGCGAAAAGAAAAATACACAGTAATCACATTTCAATTGAATTGAAATTGAAGAAACGAGCACGGAAATATATAATGATTCTATATATTTATTATAAAACACCATAATATACAATAAAATAAAAATGTACAAAAAACAAATACTTTTTGGCTCACTGTTGTGATGTGTTACATTGATCGAATAAAAGTAAAATGTAAATATTTGAAGAATAAAAATAAAATAGAATATTTATTATTAAAAAAATTAGGTATATGAAAAACACCATTGACATTCAACAAAACAATAAATAAATAAAATATTTTAAAGGAGTTAAAAGGGCACATCAAACAACACCATTTGTAATTTATAATATTTTTTTTTTTTTTTTGCTATTATTTATTTTTGAAATACACAAAGAATTCTGAATAGAAATCTTAGTCTTCAATGAAAAAAGAAATTGGATATTAAATTGAATTTTATAAAAATATAATAATTTCGCTAGAATCTATATTATTGTATTGCATGCTAAATGAAATTTATAAAATTCTATAAAAAGATGAAGCCTAAAGATTTGAGATTTGATTTGAATTAATGCAAGTGAAATTATAAGGATTTGAGAACAGTGTGTCCCAGAACGACAGCAATACTGTAATTTCTTTTTTAATAACTGCATGAATGTTATTTTCCTCTGGATGCAATAAGATTGGATAGGTATCGGATGAAGAAGAGCGAGATACCGTTACGTTAAAGTAGTGTTTCGAATAAGGTACATTTCCATATTAGGTAAAAAGGGTCTGTAATCGTAGACTCAAATCCACTAAGCAGAATGACTATCTTCAATTTTCCCGAAAACGTTTAAGAAAAGCAAAATAAACGGTCTATTCCTATCATTCTTGGATTCTCTGTAAAATATTATAGAGATATTAGAAGCCTCCGCTTGCTTCGCTTGCTGCGGCATGTAGCTCCTGCGGAGTGCCTGCTAGTTTCAACATCCGCAGATTCATGTAATATATAATTTTTCTTTAAATAATATTAATTTATTTTATATTTTAACGAAGCATCCACATTCCCCCATATCTTTGATATCTTCATCATACTCAGCATTCTTGTCATACTGCCAAAACTTCAAAAACTTCAAAAACTTCAAAATCTGCACACCGTACACATCCTATACATCATCAACATTTTCTACATCTTGTCACATTCTGTCAAATTCTGGCCATCCTCAAAATTATTCAGATCTGCCACATTCTCAATATTCTTCTGTGATCCTTTCTTACAGATCCTTTACATCGTCATAATCATACAACATAATCCATACACTGTCACAGGCCTCTATAATCTGTAGTCCCTCCTCTCTCGAACAATGTGTCTTATTTAGCTTTAAAGTTTCATCTTAGTAGGCAATTAAATTTTTGATTAAATATTAAATATTTATAAAACCAAATTATTGATTTAGCAATGTAGCTGTGTGCTATGCAAGACAAGTTTCCTAGCGTATTATAATAAAGATTTCAAAAGCGTCGTAAAATTAATTTATTTTTGCTTCATTAAAAAAAAAATAAACTCTGGAATTGCGATTTTTTTTTGTTATTTGTTTAAACTTTAAAGCATCTATCTTGAAAACTGAACCAATGATTTTATTGAAACTTTTATGATATGAAGTGAGCATAAACAATTAAACATACATTTTAGTATTTAGGAATTTTATTGTTAATATTATTTTTCTATAAATGATAATATTTTAATTGCCACATAATTAAAAGAATTTAATGAATCAAATCTATAAGCGTCAATCTAAGCCAATTATTGTTATGAAATCAGAAGGTAAATTAATCTATTTTAATTACTCTCTCACGTTTCCTCAATTTAAACTGATGACATCAATTCGGTGCCTTTGCTGTACTTAACTATCTATCTGTAAAACTGTCTGATATAAGTAAACAAACATGAGAAAATTATTGTAATAATTTTACAGTTCCCGATTTCGATATCGAATTAAGTTCTGCTCTGATCAGATCTTTAAGTTCTTTTGTGAATGATGTAACTAACAAATAATTGATGTTATTTTTATAACATAAATACAAACTTTATGCAATTCTAATAACGATTTGAATATTATGTTTTTCAAAAATGCAAAAATTTGTCGTTTTATTTCGGATTTCATGTAAATGACAAAATATGGTTGTTTGTATGGTGAGAACAACAGCGATATTTTCTACCAAATACGAAGGGAAATTTTCCACCAAAACTTCGTTATTTGCCAAAGATGTTTTAAAAAATGAATTTCAACGGATAATTAAGATTAATTAATAAATTTTAATACATAGAATTTTTTGCATTTGCTACTAGAATATTTTGAATACAGAAAAGTGGGTATTAGAAAAAGTGAAATACCTTATTGGGATTATGAAATTCAATTAAATACTTTAAAATTAGATTTAATGGAATAATTCAAAAAATTTAATAAAATTTTAATAAAAAATCATCTATCGAATGAATGGTTAAATTCGAAGAAGTAACAGATCCCATTAGAAAGTGTAACTAAGTCAATCAATATTATTTTTAGATTTCGAAAACATCATTTCCATTTTAAACAACACGCCTTATAAATTCATTTGGGAATAGATATTGTCTGGTATGCTGTATGTTGGATTCCAAAATGTATTTTTCATGCCTATATTGACAAATAAACCTTTACTAAATCTCTGTATTTTAGGAATTGAATATTATTTTAAACGAACTTTCTATACAAACTATTTATCGAGATTTGAGTTTTCCTAATTCCACACAGCTGATATTAAATGGTCAGAGAATGCAAAAAGGAATTCAAATGGAAATAAAATGAATATTATCAAACTTAAATTCGAAGTCCATTACCCACAATTTTCTTTCTTATTTTTTTTCTTTTCTTTTTTTTTGGATGAAAGCAATATAAACTTCATGTGAAAATAACTTTAATGCGAGCTAGGAATAAAAAAAAAAAAAACTTTTGATGCGATCCCTGAGTGAAACAGACAGATTTTTGATGTGGATTCAAATGAAAAAGTTTTTTTTTTTTTTCAGTTTGTATGTAAATTGAAAGAAAATGAAAATAAATTTAATGTATTACTGATGTACAAAAAAGTTGATTTGATAGTTAAAAGCTGATACAAACATTGATGTTCTGGATTTATGTTTTGTGTTTTTTTTTTTTTTTTCGTTTCAGAGAGAATAGATTATTGCAAACACTCCGGGTTGTCTTAATAATTTAATTTTAAAAAAAATCTATAAAATTTTTATTTGCTCGTAAACTATGAACTGCTAAGAAAATACATATAAGCAATTTTATGTTGTTGCAAAGAAACAGGCATTCAACTATAATATAAATATTTATAGCTCATTTTCAAGGATGAGATATAGTAAATATTAAGGTCAAACTGGTAATGCACAGTTTTAATTATAATATTATTAAAAATAAATATGATGAAAAACTTGTTTAGTTTATGTGAAAAAGAGAAAATTAATGTGCACGCAATCTATACTTAATAATGAATAAAACATGTTCAAATCAATCAATTAATAATTTTCTTCTGCATTTATTTATTTATGAATACGATTAAAATAAAAAAATATGATTTAGTGAAGATTATTATTTTTTTTTTTCATAATTTCATTATAGATAATACAAGTGCTTGCAGTAGTTAAGCCTGGTTGATGAAACGCCGACGGTACCGTTGTTTAGTGAACACACGATGTATTTGACAGAAGAATGAACTATAATCGACCCTCATTTATTTTTGGAGACGCAACTTTTCTATATACATATATTGTCATCTCGTTCGACGCGGGTGGCGGTTGGATAATTAATTATTTTTTAAGTAAGATGCACCGTTTACCGTCAGAGTACTATAAATCAGGCTATACGTATCTAAAGTGTAACTCAACGATTGCAGAATTTGGTCTAAAAAACCAAAATAGTATCTGTTTGTAGCACTTAAATTATAATCAATATTTTGAGTTAGGTTTATGCTGAATCCAACAATGTATGTCGGAATAACCTACACAAAGTTATTTGAAAGTTTTGACTGTGACAGAAAATATTCTAAATATTCGCATGTTGTTATTGAAAAAAACAAAATCATCAGTTATTGTTGTCTAGATGTGAAAAATCTAATCAAATTTGAAAATCAATTAATTTTAACTAAATTGAAAACTATTTTAAAAATTAGAATATTGATAAAATTATTCTTAAACAGGAAAATATATGTATGCTAGAACAAAATGGAAGTAATCTATTAAATTTTAAAAGTCAGAACAAATTATCTTATGTTGTTATCGTAACAATGGTTATAAAAAAAATGAAATATTCCGTACAATTCTAAATATTTTATCTAAAAAAAACTACGAAATCTTTACTTATTTAGGTATCAAATAAGAAAGAAAAATATCAGCATTGTGTACATTTTTAATATTTAAAATGTTAACAAGAATAACAACAACAACAACAACCGCATAATGTTGAATGTTGATAAATTGTCTAAAATAAATAAGAATACATATTTAGTTTAGTCGTATTTGGCAAATATTTGTGTCATTGTTGCGTAATAAATAATAATATAAGCTACCGCGGTACCCACCTATGCTTGTATATAAATCTACTATAAGAAGCTTGGTAGATTGGAACCAGAAAGTAGGAAGGGTATTGCTGATTTTGAACGGTGAACACAATTACCTACCTACCTACCTACCCATTATACATTTAATAAATATCAAATATACTTCATACACAATGCCTACGAAAAGTTTTTCATCATCCGTTCATAGCACAATACCCAAATATACACACCAGCTAAAACTCTCTCTCTCTCTCTATACACTCTGTCTCTAATCTATATGAATATAAGTTGTAAGTAGCTGGTGCGTTTATGTACCCGACCTAATATTTTATTTATATTAAAATACTGGCTGCCTGCCTGTCTCTATTTACTTATTCCACCAATTCCATGTATAAATATAATATAAATACCGCGTGGCACTCAATACAAAATACATATATTATATACACAATGGCATAAACGCACATAATATAAAATATAAAATATAAAATATGCTATAATATAAGTCGTCTACTAAATTATTCAAAATTTAACCCTTACTTGATATGACTATAATAATATCGGGTTGTATTTTGTATATATTGTGTCGTTACTCATTATTTCTATGCAGAATACATTTTGTCAGTAAGCAAAGTATTAGTATTTTTATTTCATTTTCTGATGATGTATTACTTATATAATATTTAAATATAAATATATGTAGATATGCATATTCTATAAATTTATAATCACATGCACACGCTGCTGCTCACCACTCACTACCTGCATATAATTCTTAAAAAAAAAAAAAGTTTTTTTTTTATCCTCTTGAATAAATATGTGTGATGCGTGCGGCAAACCTTCCAACATAATTCAGTCGTAATCTTAGTATTATGCAACCAATTAGGCACATTGAACCTTTGATTAAAAATTAAAGAAAAAAACAAAAAAAGAACAAAGCCGTTGCGCTAGTTTTTACAAGTGTTTTTAGTAGCTTTAGTTTATATTTCGATAATAATAATAAAAAAAATAACAGTTCGGTCATAGGACAATAGTAAACATTTTATGTGCAGTCAACCGTCATCAAATTTATTATGTCGAAATCATTTTTATGTGAACAAATAAATTCCTGATTTACCAGTATATTTAAGACCAGTATAAAACTTTTACTAGTTCCAATTTGAAAATGACTTTTGCCTATTTTGCAAAATTTTTGAATTTCGTTGAAACTCTTTCGAATATGTATAATTGTATATGGTATAGCGTTACTAGATGAGCCAATAATGTAGAACAGCTATCATAAATAAAAATATCATAAATATGCTTTAGTTAAAAATATAGATTTGATAAAACATAATAGGGTTGCAAAAGGTATAAGGTAGCAAGAAGGTGAAGTGTTATGTCGTCGCACCCTTAATATAATTTACGCTTTATGATCTCTATTAATTCTTTAGTGGACAATTTCTAAGAAATTGTTTGAGAGTCAACATGAAGGAAAAAGAAGTTTTTTTTTCTGGCAGTCGCTAACTCAAAAGAAACAAAATAAAAAATAATAATAAAAAAAAACACATACACACACATACACACAAATATTTAGTAACAATCTAGAGAGGCGAAAAAAAGGAAGTGAGAAAGGGTATGTTCTTTTGTTAGGTTAAGCCCTATAAAGGTATTGTATTTTTCAATGATTGTTTTTTTGGTGACATGCTTTAAGTATAACATTCTAGATATAAATTTATGAACACGCACATTTTTATTTTGTAATTTATATGTTTATTCTTTTTACAGTTTCATTTAATGTATGTGGCTCTTAATTTTTTATTTCGTTCGTCAAAAATTAATATTTCGAAACGAAAAAAAAAATCACAAAAATTGATTTCAGCTTAATTTAACTTGAATATCCACTAATAAAAATCGATTAAAGGATAAGTGAAAAAAATGAAAGAAATCACGAAAAATTGGTGATAAATTAGCTTTTTTCTTTCATCATATAATTTTATTTTTTTGCTCTTCTAAAGAATGATAAATCGAATCAAATTTAATATTTCATTAAATGTACTACTGTAAACAAGGCGGAAAAATATAACAGATAAAATAAATCGAAACATAAATTTCAGTTAAATATATACCAAATATATATAAGAATAAGTATGGAATCGTTTCTTATGTCCTGTCCACCTAATAAGTGATCTATTTTTCTAGCCTGTTAAGTTTATAAATCTATAAAATATGATCTAATATAAAACTTTCAATATTGTTTAAATGTTAGCAATAAAAATTCAACGATAAAAAAATTCAAAACCACATTTATTATATTCGAATTTGAAGATATATAATTCATTTAATTTTAAACAAGAGCCGAGTGAAACATCCTATTTATCTGGTAAATACTGTACCAAAAATAATTTATTTAGAATTAAGTCAATCTTACACTTAATTTAAATAGTTTTATGAACGATCTTCTATTTCTATTTATTAATAGTGTGAGAATTTTTGAATATAATTTGATGAATGAGTGTGCATTAAAAACAATAAAATGTTGACCGGACACACAATAAGCATGAATTTATTGAAGTACTCTTTAAAATAATTAACGTTTAGATTGTATAAAACCATCACCATCGCTCGTTCACATGCTCATCGTATAATTTTTTGTTATTATTCATAACAATTATAATTATAAAAACGTTTGTTCTAACATTTTTTTTATTATTATTTTTTTGAAGTTGCGTATACAATTTCTTTTTATTAGCAAGCACTATACCTACTTATTGTTTCGCAAACGTAAATTCTATAATAAATTTTAGAATTATAGACAAAATTTAACAGGGGGTAAGGGGGTCTGTCAAATTTTGGTCTACAATACTTTTTTAATTGTAAACTGTAGATTTCCACATATTTTTTGTGATTTATAAAATTACCTTTTCTACAAAATAGTAGAATAGCCCTTGTGAACAAAAAGTTGACATTCCCTGGAATGGTATAAAATTCATTCCATAAAAAGGTATGATAAGGCATATTTTGGAACATTCATACCATAAGTTACGCCTAATTATGGTATTACAAATTTCATACCACATCTAGCTAGATAGAACTTATAGTATGAATGTTTCCAAATATACCATCTTATACCTTTTTATGGTATGAATTTCATACCATTCCAAGATATGACAACTTTTTTTTTTTCACTAGGGAGTAGATAGACTAGTCTACAAAATGGCTTTGTGAAATGAAAAAATTGTATTTCCAACTTTCTTTGTAAAACGTAAAATTGTAAAATTAACAATTGTATATATAAATTGTAAATTTTGTGATACAGGAAACAGAATGAAAATATGTCGTCTTTGACAAACATAAATATAACATTTAATATTGTGGGATGACAACTTTATAGACAAATTGAAAATCTATTTTCAAAAACCAAAAAATTTCTGAGAAAATTGATTGATCCAGAAATGTATGGTTTTTATATTTTTAGATTAAATTTTTGTGTAAGCTCGAAATTATCAAAGAGTAGGTACACATTTTAAAGCAACGGTAGTCATTTGGATATGACATTTCATTACATTTCAATTATGATTTCTCTGTCGTTTGCACCTTCAAGTTTAATTTGTTTTAAAACTTTACCAATTTATTAGATGGTTTCTTTTGAGATGATTTACCCACTTGTTGAATGATTAAATTAATTTTAAATTTAGTTAATGGTTTTCATCTGTTTGTTGTTCTTGTGTCAGGGCCGCTGCGTACCGGATGCAAATGAGGCTGACCGCATCAGCGGCAAAAAAAGATTAAAAAGATAGAAGCGGTAATAAAGTACAAATATTTGCAAATATCTATTCATAATATGATAAAATTTACGTACTTATAAAGTAGGAATGTTTACAAACAAATTTCGATGTTTGGCACTTGTTGGATCTAATTATTGTAAATACATAATCATTAAAAGAATGGAAATTAGAAAGTAGCTAATTGTTGCGTGATCATTTCTTTTTTTCAACATGAACGCAAATAAAAATTATTAATTTTATTTTCAATAAAATAATCTTTTAATACAATTTACCATTATTTATATTCATTTTAACACTTTATGAAGTTTAAAGACATGAAGCGGAAATTTTTTAATCTCACCTCCGGCGGCAAATATCCACGCAACGACACTGTCCCTGTCAGCATAATTTTTGGTTGTGTATTTTAAAATTTTATATGAGCTAAAAATAAGCATTATATACTTAATCTAAAACCGTGTTTATCATTATCATTAACAAGTAGTTCAAAGGTTAAATTCATTCAGCTTCTATCTATCACAAATATCATTAGCACACAGCATATATAGTATATACAATACTTTATATGATGAGTTTTTGAATTTGTGGTAAAATAAACAGTAGATTGGTACTTAATTTATTGGTTTTAAGACAATATGAAGTTTTATTTAAAACACATAAAAATAGTACATGTGTCTCATTTTTATGCCTTCTCACTTTTGTACCATTTCTGAATATTCTTTAACTTCAGTTCTTCTTCGTTTTGGTTTGAAATTATTTTATCGGGTTTTCCGATCAACAAACAAATACATCGGGGAAATTAATAAGCTCTATGGCTCTGCCATTTTTGCATTTATCTTTTAATTAAGTGAAGTATTAACCATTTGAGTGCGCAAATTATCTTAAATAATCGAATGGCTTTGCGATAAGACAAGAATGCTAAAATTTAACTTCAATTAATGAGCCTGGTAGTAAGTAATAATTATATTACATCAATTTCGGTTAGATTATTTTATCAGAAAGTTTACTTAAACAACACATATCTAAAATGGGTAGCACTAGCAGCTAACCTTGATGATATCTACACACAAAAACCAATTTAATATAAATAATTCTAAATATTTTAATAGAGAATAATTTAAGCTTTCATCATTTGGCATCATCAATGACATCATGATCAGCATTTTAATCATCATCTTAAGTTCTTAATATTCTATTGTAGAATTTGAACAAGAAGAACATATCAAAATCAAAGGGTGGTTGGCTTGCTTCGTTTGGTAATGAAAATTTATTGCGTATGGAATGGTAAATGAAATAGAATGATATCATTGTGTTAGGATGTGATATATGTGAACTGTGTATACAGTGCAATGTCGATGTCGTTAGATAGGTAGGTACTTGTCATGTAGGTAATACGTGTTGTATAATGTTAATAAATAATAATACAAAATAATATTTATATAGATATGAAATATGACAACGACATAGGTACTGAGACAATCAGAAGTTACATATATATTGAATTTCGGATAGTTGATTATTACGACTAGCAATGATGCGGTTAGCGATTGTGTTGTTAATTAACAATTGGAATTTATTATTTTTGGAAATTATAATTTTAGTTAAAAACTAAAATATTAACATATAAGTACTTAGTTACTTTTCTTTCTATTACTTAATTTTTCCATGAAAATGTTTACAACATTTTGCAATTAACATTCATTACGAGTGGATACAACATGCCTATAAATATCTATATAAAAAAAGTCAGTTATTATTTCAAACTAAAATTATATATATATCACAATGATGCCTCAAATAATATTTAATTTACTTTCAATTATCCATTTATTTTAACATTTATTTCATATTAAACCATTTTCAAACCTGAATTATAACTAGATCTACCAAACTGCTTACTTACGGAAAAAATAATCAAAAAGAAATAAAAAAAAAGAAAGAAATATATACATATATATAAAAATTACAATATGATGATTCACTCACCGCAATTTATAGATAATATGAAGGCAATCTACTGAAAAAATACACGTCGTACCGTCGTACACACATTAAAAATGTTCATAAATGAAGCGAGCGCACTCCTTTAATAAATATTTTTGCAATGTATTAATTGACAGATCGACTAGTTCGAATTAGTTTATGCTTGTTTGATAAACACGCACAAAAATATATCTATTTTTTTTTTAAAAATATAGAATGTATTAAATGCCCAAAATTTTATTAATATTTACACAATACAATAAACAAATTTTCCACTTTTCAAAAAAAAAAAAAAAAATCACACAATTTTTTTTTTATTTGATTGTATTTAAACAGCACAATGGTGTTTGTCCGTACACTTATAAAATCACACAGAAATTGATTTAGAAATTAATACACAAAATTTATATAAGTCTAGGCCGCGATGAATAAATTTTCCTGACTGAAGTTGAATACTGAAGTATTTCAAGTAAATACACCGAACTGCAATAATATCTCTTCTTTTTTTTATCCCCAAAGCGCATGTACTGTTTTTCTATGACAAAACATTCATTAGACGATATACATTCAATTTATACGGTACAAGTGTCGCCATCATTGTTATAGGTAGTACTAAGTAATTATGATTGTAAACACATCGATTCAAGGCAAAATATGGTTAATTGTCATACGTATTCATTTTACATAAAATTAAGACAAAATTAATGATTTTGATATATAGAGCGCTTTATAAGCTTTATCGTTGGTTAGAAAATGTATAAATGTCTAATCAACTTTTAGTTGTCATTGAAATATTAATTTTCATTAAATTTCTTGAATAAATAATGAAAAACCATGAGATTTCTATGAAGATGGATGGAACTGAATATTTAGTGGAATCGACACCCTATGTCAAAATGGGCAAGTACAATTGGCGCTGAAATTTGCGTATATTTGCTTTGGCCTTTTTCTCAATATTGGCTGGACAGATTGTAATGATTGACCTACCATTAGACGCAGAATGGGAATGTCGTCAAAATATACAGGTTTTGGTTTTGATCTTACTTATACATTTTGATGTCGTCTTAATTCTGCATATAACGGTGGGTCTGCCCAATCCTGAGAAAAAGGAAGGTAAACTTGAGTACTTTTTCTTAATGGTATATATTTTTTTATGCGCTTGTGAAACATGAAAGTGCATTATAGTATAGGTTTGATCTTTTTTCTGTCCCCCCCTAATCTTGGAAGCACGTGGCCGGATGGAGACCGGACCCCCTAATCTCGCCAACTAAAAAAACTCAAAAATGCAGCTAAATTAAAAAAAAAAACTAAAAAAAAATGACCTTCGTTTCATGAAATGTAGAAGACAAATACATTTTTTATTAAAATGAAGAGATGAAATATTTTTCGATAGAATTACATAGAAATGGCTGTATATTATTTTATGCTACTGGGAATTTTAATGTCACTGTCAATGAGCAATGGATAGAATGTATACTGCTATAAAATACATATGTTTAATGAAACATTGGCGGCTTTAAAAATATTTTCAAATTTGAAATATACCTACAGTGGGTAAGCAATGGGATATTAATTTATGTATAAAATTGGTTTAAGCTTGTTTTCTAGGTTTTTTGTTTTTTGTTGTGTATTTTTAATTTAAAATGGTAAGAATACGGAGCAATTGGATATATTATTTTGCTTTAGTAGTTTTTTTTTTATTATTTTTAAAATATGACATTTTGAAATATATTTCCGTTAGGCGCTGTTCATATATTACGTAAAGATTTTTGGGGGAGAGAAGGGGGGGGGGTTGGTGAAGTGTTACACTTCATATAAAATAATCTCTTTTGAAATACTTTTTCTTCTTTTACCGTACGGGGCCCAATTAGTTCCAATCGGTTCAATCGGCCTAAGGTCGAGCCTGGCTGTGGTGGCTCTGGTCTCATGAGAGTATTTGCTCATTAGCTTTAAACTAAGAATACAGTATAAAATGGAAAATAAAGGGCCAAAGTTATTTTTCTTTTTCTTTTAATGTTTAGAAAAAGAATTGAGGTAAAAATAAAGCTGTGTAATGCTTTAATAAGATGAAGAGTAAATACCCTCATGACATAATAATGTATACATACGGAAGTTCTGTATGAAAAAGTGCCACCACGGCCATTCTATACGTATAGTATATATTACCTAAAGTCTCTATATAAAACATAGTTGAGTCACACTGTGTATTATAACGGTAGTCCGCGAAGAAAATTCATCTTATTTCATCGAAAAATGATAGGAAAACCAGAAATTATGGAATAATATTATTTATTTAATCATTTTATTTATCAATTTATCGGTTTACTATTATTTTACTATGAAATAAGATGCTATTATCTCTGGTTTCTTACCGTTATTCAACATTTGCACGCACCGTTACTCAACTATGGTTTATACGTAGACTATAATATTGTCTATGCAGATAACTAAGATAACACAAGATTATATAAACACAATTATCTAAGACAATTTTTCAAATAATAACAGTTTTTGCTTTTAATTTTTAATAAACACTGGTTAATTGAATAAATAAATTTAAATATTATAAGCAATTAATAATAAGATAATATACAAGATTTATATTTTTATTTTTTTATAATCTTATATTATAGATATATTCATGGTGGTAGGTGGTATGAGAATATTAATGCAATGTTATAGAGAATAAATAGTTTTATTAGATATAAAATATGGTATAAAATATCCCAGTTAAGATTACTATAAAATTGTATAATTATTTAATACTTTTATTATACAAATAGATGTAATATAAATATAATAAAAGTATAATATAAAATTTAAAAATTATCTAAAGTAAGTATAATTAATTATCTAGATGACGTAATTTTTTTAAAAAAATCTGAGTTTATAGTACAATCAATAGGGACAGAAAAACAGCGTTTTTCGTGAATAATTCACAAAAGCACGGGACTTGGCCTAGATGTGGGGTTTCTTGAGGGTGATATTTTCCAAAAAGTCCGGACGGCAACTTGTTGTGTAACAGAAGTTATGGCCGCCATCTTGAATTTTAGTTAAAAAATTAATAACTCAGCTTAGAGAATAGCTAGAGCCCTGAAATCGGAACCAATTTTCAGGAGGAGTCATTCTACAAAAAGTTTCTAAGGATCAACTTTCTAATAAGTATATGATGTAAGTAGTAATTCATTTCGCATAAGTTTTCTTATTTTTTATAATTTTGCGTAAGTATAATTAAATTTATTTAATGAAAACGAAAACTAAATAATATTAAAATGAAAAAATAATAAATTAAGTTCCAATAAAATTTAACGACTTTTTCGCATATTTTTTTATTAATTTAATTTAAAAATAAAGATCCCTAAAAATAAGTAGGGGTCAGTCATTGACGATTTTACTCTAAGAGGAAAAAAATATTTTAATGGGCCACTTAGAGGGGTGGTCCACTTAGACGACTTATACTGTATTATAATACTAGATTGAATGGGGTGTAAATCTTTTTGGGAGCGTTTAAAGGCGGCAGGGCGGTATGATGTTCTTCAAAAATTAATGGGGGTCGATAATGAATGTCTTTTCTCTCCGCTTCGTTTGCGAAATAATAGGGTTAATGTGAATTCGTGGATGCCAGAATGTGAAAGCTCGCGGGACGAACCGTGCAGGTCTCTGATATAACAAAATGACGGGAAAACTTGTAAGTATATAGTTTCTAAAAAGAAATGCCATCTATTCAAAAAAGATGCCGTATGGCACACATGCAAAACATATTAATTTATCATACAAATTATCATAACTTCTTTTAACGGTTGCTCACACATAAAAGGGCCATATGAGAAGAAATATTTCTCTCTAAAAAAAGATGTAATTCTATTATATGTTTTTTTCTGTACAACGCGATTCAGTGCTGTATTCAGATTAGTGCAACTGAGACAGTGCCAGCTTTCAAATTTCGATTTCGTACACAAATTTATGAATAAGTAATTCGCACAATAACTAAAACGAATTAGAAAGCTTGACAACAAAAAAATCGCCTCTATTCATTTAATTTGTTTATGTATTGTCTAATCCTTATCCCTTATCGTGCTGATTATAATTAAATGCATTCCTCTTACGTTTCACAATTTCGTAGAATATTGAGGCAGTGCCAGCTCTTAAAATCCATCCTGGATACAGCACTGGAATAAAAACTAACTATTCAACTATTACTTTACAGTAAGTTTAGTTAAGTTTCGAGTGACAAAGCCTGGATTTCATGAAACCCATCTAAATAGTAGGATTTCATGAAACCTATGCTTTGAAACCCGAGGTTTCGTCAAGTTTAACCAAGTTGAAGTTTATCAAAAGCTTACCGCCCTAATACTCTAAAGAAAACTCTAAATAGTTGCTCGAAGTCGCTTATTATAGCGCTGTCGTTTATTTACAGATTACAGCCTTAAATTGGGTTCGTTCATTTACGTTTTATGGAAATAAAAAACAAACAGAGAAATATTTTGGTGCACATAAAAATTTGTTAGCAACTTTTTATTTATAAACAAATAATAATACTTTTGCATTTGCATTTACAAATAATCCTTTATTCTGCTATTTCATTTAGTATTTAATTTATTATTATGTATTTTTATTTATTTTATTTATTTTTTTTTTTTTTATTTTTTTTTTTGTTGAATCTGTTTTGGTTTTTCATTTGCTTAATAATCGTAAATTTTTGATTAATGCAATTAGAAATAGTATTAGATAATTAAATATCATCAGCTTAACATTAATTTTTTCATTCCGGCATTTCTCAAATGTAATTCGTAGACGATTTGCTTTAATCTGTTTTATTTATTTTTCAAGAATTTGTTAGTTAACTAGTTAACAATATTCTTGGACTTAAATATTTTTATTTCAAATCGAAAATGTTTAATTGCATAATGATCAGTCAGTTTCTTATGCATTGATTAATTTTTTTTTAAGTCTACATTTTCAAAAGAGTATTCTATTTCGCCTTATTATCGTAATGTATTTTGTCATTCCTATTCTCTTTTTTTTTAAATTTTAATTATAACACGAATTTATCTATAATAACTTAATGATCTATTGGTGCAAACATCAACTATACATATTTAGATTAGATAAAAGCAAAAGCAAGATAGATACTCGAAAAGAATTCACGTTTGACTCAATTATGCCATATATCAATTATACAATTATACATTCGACAAGTACCTGATGAAGAAGAAAAATACTGACCGTATTTGTACCAAAAATTACAAGAAATTGTAACGAAATATTAGTAAGGATATTCTCAGAAATAAGTACTATGAACATTACTTAGACTATTCTTATGAAATAAATTTATTGATTTGATATTGTAAAATCTATTCGATATGCATTCATGTACTTTCAGTTATCCGATAATTTCTATTTAGTTTAATCATTGATACAAAAATTTTCTTTATTCTTCATATATATGATAATTTACATATATGAATAAGTACAAAGATCTTCTTTGCTACATGGCAACTTATTTTAATATGTAATAAATTAGCACTGAACTGAAGATATTATACTCCAATACTTATCTCTGTTCTATTTTTAATTATTAATAATTTTATTTAATTTTTTGTTTTTTTTTTTTAAAAAAGTACTAACTTATTAAAACAGACTGTTTGATAAAAATACAAATTTATAATAAACAGAGAAATAAAATAAAAACTTATAAAAATCAATTTTTCGGTAAAATAATATTTTATAAAAATAATATTTAAAAAAAATAAAACCAAATATGATGCAAAAGCATCAATAAATCACTATAGAATAGAATATGTAATACAACTATAATTATGTTATATTTTGAATCTGTATTCTATTCACTAGGTTTACATTAGACCCTTTAAATATGGTCCCTTAAATTTGTAAATGGGGATAACTTTTAAACGGAAGATTATATATGAAAAATACTTATGAACAACCCCGTCTTATTTTTGACGGTGCAACTTTTTCCCTTACAATGTATGCCCCTAAACCATTCCCAAAAAAAAATTAGTGCAAAAAAATAATTGAAAAAAGTATACACTAAAAGTTTTTAGGGGATGGTTTTAGGGGCATACATTATGTAAGTTGCACCGTCAAAAATAAGATGGGGTTGTTCATAAGTATTTTTCACATATGATCATCCGTTTAGAAGTTATCCCCATTTACAAATTTAAGCCTAATGTAAACCTAGTGATTGAACATCGATGGGTTCTGAAAATTTACGGTTTGGAAATTTTTGAAATATTTTTTTTTTTTTTAAATTTTTGTAGGGTGTTAATATTTATTATTTATACATTTAGAAAGTTACTTTATAAAAATATGATTAAAATAAATGTCTGGTGATTATCTTAAACATATCAATAGACAACAATTCGGCAAGAAGAAATTTGGTGTATACACTTAATTATAAAAGTAATTTTTGTTTAAAATTGCAGTGAAACATTTTAAGTCAAATTGTATTTAATAATTTTTATTAAATGGGTATTATCGAATTTTAATTGAAGCTCCAATTGGATCAAATAACCATTTTGTTTTATCGTTCAGATGTAAAACTTTATAAACGCTCATTAAAATGAAAAATACAAAATTGAGAGTTAGAAATGTCATATTTTAAATTATTAAATAGAAATTTGTTTTATATTTGTAGTAACTTCATCTTGATTAAAGGCTCTGTCGGAGGCTAAACACAAAACTCAAAACTATAAATACATTTTAATGGTGCATTTTTGTTCAGCGTTTACGGGCCTTCATTTATTCAAACCGAATTGATGTTTTTTTTTTTTATGAAAATAACTCTTTATTGCTTAGTTTTTATCTTATCGAATTCCTTGTTTTAATTTAGAATGTACACAAAAAATATAAAAATAAAAAAATAAAAATCAAATTAGTATTATTTATTTAAACAAAAACACAAGAGATAGATTTATTTTTATGATTATGGTTTTTTAGGCCATTAGGCATTATGTTTTTGTGCTTAAAGCGGAATTTTATGATGCATATTATTTTTATGTTAAATATTACCTAAAATGTGTGTGTGTGTATATTTTTTCCCCCTTATTTCTCTCTTTTTCCCTTCTTTTTAGTATAAATTTTCTACATTTGAATTATTTTTACTTAATAATTAATTATAAATTTAATTCATATCATTGATTTATTAATAATTTTATAAACTCTTGTGTGATGGGTTGATGTGCCTATAGCTTAAGTACATATATGAAAAAATTTGTAGCAATCATGTTAATTTGTGCTAGAGAATAATTTTCGTCTTCTCTTTCCTCATCCTTAAAACGTTCATACATTTAATTTAATAAATTCGAAGTATTCCGATTTTGGTATAAAATAATTGTTTTCCCATGATTTAATAAATATTTCTCGTAAAATATTACTTTAAACTATAAATATAATTAAAGAATACTAAAAAAAAAAAAAAAAATCTGTCACTTTTAAAATCCATTATCATTTTAACGTATGATTTTTATCCTTTTTAATTTTTATATGGAAATGATTAAGAAAATAGTTATTAATACTTCTATAAAATAAAAATGAATTACCAAAGAGTTTTTAATACTTTCAATTGCAAATTGTTTTCGACAATATTTATTTGCATACAAACAATAATTTTGAAGTGGTGTGTGGTCCGGGTAGCATGGCACATACAACAATGAAAAATGTATAAATAAATTGTTGTAATTATTAGCACAAAGTACAATGAGATACATATTGGTAATTTTAGTTGTGATAATTAATAAAATTTTTGCATATTTCAAAAAAAAATTTCAAGTATTTCAGGTATATGTAAAAGAAAATTCACATACAAATATCGGTATAAATTGCAGGTCGTCCATTTTCATTTTTATCTAAATTAGTAGTTGATTTGAAAATTTTGAAAATTCATCTATCGCGCTCTCTTTTTTCGGTTTTTCGATTTATTTATTTTTTTAAATTATTTTATCACAAATTATCTTTTCAATTTTTTCTTTAGTTTCAGTAAATTGTTCGGTACAATTAATTAATTTAATCATTATTTTTATTACATGCAAATGGATAAAAATTGAATTTAATTTATTTTTCATGCGATAATGTTTTTTAATGTCAATTAAGTAAGTTTTGAATGTGATGAATTGAAATGGTTAAAGTTTTTCGATACGTATATTATATATTAAAAAAAAAAATCTTTTATTTAAATTTAAATTGTTGTTGATTTGGTTTTGATAGGTTGTAGTTGTTACTTAAAAATTAATTGTATTCTGTTTTTATATATTTTTTTTTTATTTTAATTTAATAAATTAGTTTTGAATAATTTCTTTTTTTTATGTTAAATTTAGATTTAATTATATTTTAGTTTAGTTTTTAGCACGCACAGCCACCTTCAGCATCCTGTAAATCTCCTGAACATGTTGTTTGAGTTTGTAAATCAACAGCTGCGAAAATAAATTTAATAAATGGTTTTTGGTTTGGTTAAGGAATATATAAATATATATATTTATTGGTAATTCGTTTTTCAATTCAATTAATTTGTAAAATTGTTAGCAAAATAAGAATCAAAGATTCGTAAAAAAATATAAGCATCAACAAAATGAAAAAAAAAAAAACATTCAATAAGATTTAAGAAAATATAAGATTAAAGCAGTCTACGTTACTCTCACAACCCTACATACTTTTAGCCTGTTCTAGATCAAAACTGATTGAAATTCAAATTACCTGAGTTTAACGTTCTTTTTTTTGTTGTTATGAAAATTAAACATTAATATAAATGTAATTATAATAATCAAATAACCTACCGCTGTCCAGAGAACATTCCTTTTTTTTTTCATTGCGAATATCTGAAACAGTTCACAAGAACCATTACGAATCTGCAAACCAAACGATTCAGTACAAATTGAATTGAAACGCTTTAATCGGTATTCTTACACATATTTTCATCAATACTTCGAGTTTATAATATGACTTTCACAATATTAAGCAATAGTATTAGTATAGACCGATATATAATTTTCTTACAAATTTTATATATGGCCGGGTAGTTTCTTGCTGTTTATCCACTAATAAAATATTGATTATTATATTAAAACTGACATGTCAGCTGAAGCTGCAAATTATATTATAATAAATTAATCTTGGTGCTTACGAACGAAACTCTATTTAGATAGAACGATTACTAAAATAACACAAGCCAGAAAAAAGAAAAGAAAAAGAATTTCATTTCATAGTTTTATAAATAATAATTATATTATTGCTTTTTAAACTTAACCTAAATTATAAAAAAAAAAAAAATTGAAACAAAATATAATAAAATATACTAAAATATTCTTGTTTTTTTTTTTCTTTCTTCGATTTAATAATTAAATAAATTATTAAATTATTCTTAAAGCTTAAGAAGTACAGTGCTAAGAAAATTAACAACCATAGAAATCATGATATTTAAAATAATTAATTAATTAATAAAAGAAATAAGTAAATATTTAATTTTAACAATTGAAAAAGCAAAACGATTGCGTAGTCGATTGAAATTACAAAAAAAAAAAATCATTCTGATTTTGTACAAAATCTGTGAATTCAAAATAAAATTATAATTTAATCTACTGAAAAATCATTAAAAATAAAAATGACAAATAAATACGAATTGAAGCAGGCAAACACGGACAAGTACGAAATGCGTTTTTTTTTTTTTAAATATTCATTTCATGTGTAGTTCTTTCTTTTTTTAAATTCTTTTAAACTAATTACTATACAGTTTTATAAGTTTTTTTTTTAATTTTTAATTTTTTTCATTTTTTATTTTATTTTTAAATGTTTTATAGAAATGTTTCGTATCGATGCTAATTGTATGTGATTTTAGTTTTTTTTTTTTTTTTTCCAAATAATAATTTTAATTATTAATAACAATTTTAAGAAAAAAAAATAATAAAATAAAGTACACTCAGCAATTACAACCGCCCTCAGGATCCTTTATTTCGTTTGGTGAATCCTTCAGAACAACTTCTTGCACTAAAATTAAAAATATCAAAAAATGCTTTGGTTAAGGAAAACAAAATAACAAAAAAAAAAAACAAATTAAAATTAAATAACGAAGAAAAACCAATAAATAAAAAACGAAATAAATATTCTAAAATGTTTTTCAAAAAGTAGAAGACTTGAACATCGATCAAAAACATGCACCTCAAATTTAACCAGAGAAAAAGCTTTAAAAGTGAGCAAAGAAATAAAGCGAAATATTTTTTTTTTTTTTTTTCTGTATTTGGTCTGTTTTTAATTTTTCATTTAACAAACAAAAAAGGATACTGTCTTCTGGTGGTTTATTTTCCGTTGAATCCATGCCAGGTAAGGCAGCTGCTACTCTTCGGAATAACTAAATAAATTTTAATTGAAGATTTTTTTTTTAAGTATTTTTTTTTATATTAAATTAACGACATAAAATTCGATAAGAAATATTGCGATCTCTGAAATTTATTTATCTTACTTGTTTAACATTATAACCAGCTTTAGCGCTTGTTTCTATAAACATAACGTTTAATTCTTTAGCTTTACGTTCACCTTCTTCAGTTGATACTTGACGCTTATCAGATAAATCGGTTTTATTACCAACTAACATGATTATAACATCGCTACCTCTTTCTGTTCGTACATCGTCTATCCATTTTGATGTTTGATGAAATGAGTTTGCATCTAAATTTCATAAAAAGATAATCAAAGAAATTAAAAAAAAAAAAAAATGATTATATTTCGAATAAAGTTTTGTTAAAAAGAATTTTGTTAAAAAATTTAGTGTCAGAAATATACATTTTTCAATCTACACTCGATTTCATTCATAATGTTTAATTGATCGCATCTAACATCGTCAATAAAATAATGGAAATGGAAAAGAATGCACGGCATACAAAAACACACATAGAAAATTATCTAAAATGATGTCAAAAAAATAATCGATTATCGACCTTTGTTTCCATATCAATTATATAATAAATAACAAAATACGACAAAACTATAACTTATCACGAATTGCTGTCATTCAAACAAATAAAAATTATATGACTATTACCTTATTGGCCTTATGCACACGTACATCCATCAAATATAATATATAATTTATGTCAGTTTAATTAAATGCACGTAAAAATATAAAGCAGCGGATGCTCACGCAATTCCACCGACCGTCTGTCTATACGCAAACACACACATTCAGAAACAAATAAGCTTAGAAACAGGTGACAGGAAATTGAAGGTAATGCTATGAGTTCAAGGGTTGTCATTTTTGTATGTTAAAAAGAATGTCAAAAACTATAAATTATTAATTTGCTCGAAAAGCAATCAAGACTATTCAATTTTACTGATACTATGTACTATTACATCTTTACAATTTATATTTATCAAGTAAAACCAAGATCAACCCGTACAAAATCAAACTTTGTAATGGAAATGTAAACACAAGAGCTATATAAATATTTGATGTTGGTACACCAATAAAGTGACAATATTCTTACTTCCACACATTCACAATACATTCTCTCTGCTAAAACATAAATTAAAAATCAAAAATTTACTTTACAAAAAAAAAAGTAAAAGATAAAGAAAAAGAAAAGCGACAAAAAAATAAGTATCCGATTGAAAACACATTTTTTTTATCAAACTGAGATGTAAATCGTAAATCTAGAAACATAACTAGAAAGAAATGAGGATTGTACATACTGCAAAATTTGATCATGTTTTGAAAATGAATAATTTATTTTGCATTTAAAATTGTAAGAATACACCACAGATTCTTAATATATAAAATATACATATTATATTATTACAAGTGTGTATTAAAGATCTTATGTAATCAAAGGTTTAAAACATCAACGCATTATATGTAAAACCTTTTATTTCATATGTTATATCAGAAGCCCCTAACCAAAGAATGTTCTTTGGCCTAAGCTCAACTTATTGTTAAAGATAAATGAAAATGGATTCAAATGTCACATTTAGCATTACTTTTTCTCTTTCTGTGACACAACTTCTATTGTATTTTATAAAGAAATCATAAATATTGAAAATTAATGCCGAACAAAATATTATTTTTCCTGAAACCAAACTGCTATGGACATTCATTTTATATCGTAGTTGGTTCAAATGTAGAATAAAACAAAAATTCGACATTATCATTCAATTTAATAGAATAAAAGAAAAAAAAAAATTTAAATTTATATTTACTTGTGATGTCATAAACGACAACAGCAACAGTTGAATCTCGAATATATGATGGAATTAAGGATCGAAAACGCTCTTGTCCAGCTGTATCCCAAAGTTGTAATCGAACAGTTCGATCTTCTAAGTACATTGTTTTCGATAAAAAATCAATGCCTATGGTTGCCTGAAAAGCACAAAACAATAAATTTATTAACCAATATAGTTATTTTAAATTAATCTAATATTTTATGTTGATGGAATTTATCGTCATCGCTTTTATTGAGCGTAAAGTACTGCATTTTATTATTATTTACTTTTTCTTTAAAAGTAGTTATATTTTCTAGAAAATAGAATCAACCCAAAATGTGTCTATAACTACTGTATGTAAACATCACCATAACACCAACTATCCATAACTATTTTTATATCTTTGTTAAATAATATATATTTACTTTTAATACCGACAACAAAATTGTATATATGTGTAGCTTGTAGAAGTTATATTGGATATAAAACTTCATTTTGTATTCGCTAAGCTGATATCTTTTAATCATTGATGTGCGAATAAAAGTACTTTCCAGCTTTTTTATTCAACCTAATAAATAATTTCAGATTCTGACATATAAAATTTACCTGAATAAGAATTATGGTACGTTGAAATGAAGCGTATAAACTTCATTAACATAAACGATTAGCGAATAATCCACTAAACGTACTACTTAAATATATAGAAAAATAATTGAATTAAAATGTTTAAAATCATGATTGATCGTGATAAATTATAATGTCGGGAACAGGATTTGAAAATAATGGTTAATGAAACTCTGTACACAAATTTCATGAAATTCATTTCAGAAATGAGTCTGCATGTTTATTCAGTTCCTCTGATATACCTATAATGTATTATGGTAACTACATAAAGAATATAAAAATGAGCAACAGCATGTAATAGAATGCATTCAATATTTTATTTATGTTCAAGAAACAAAATGAATATAAATAACAAAAAGAGAAAAAAAAACAACATACAAGAGAAAAAAAAACTGAAACTTAATGTTTTATATATTTCATCCAATTTTATGACTTTAATTTTATATGCGACGGATAAGCGACCGTACAATTTCTACTTTGCTGAAATAGGTCATAGCAAAATGATGCCATAAAATAATACAGGGGATGGATATTTATTTATGTATGTTGGTTGCAATATTGTCTATGGATATAAGATAAGACAGGCTGGGCTAGCTAACGTGTCTCGACATAGCTATATAAAAACAAAAATATAGTCCAAACAACTCTTTAATACTTTTTCACAAAAAAAAAAAAAAAAAATAAAAAAAAAAACACACTGAAGATATTTTCTCTTTATGTCTATTTTTCATGAAATGTACTATCTGACTGACTTAGACTTTTTATTTCGTATTTATTTGTGAAGAAACAAAATAAACAGGAAGGGTATAGAATATCTCAGGAAGCGGATATATCCAAAAGGAATTGTTGAGAAAAAAAAGTTCTTTGATAAACGATATTTCTTACATCCTGGCTAGAAAAACTATTTCACCTTTTCAGATAAATGATTTTTTTTTTCTTTAAAGCAAAACGATTATAGGTGCATATTCAAATAAAAATTTCCTCAATGGATTTTTCAGTTTATGTACTTCCGTAAAGTGCATTACGAAGGTTAAAAGAAAAACTAACGGGAAATATATATTTGGGTATTTTAAGGTATAACGATTGTGAAATACATTTTTTATTACAACTAACGTCAGCTTTAGACTAACCAGCTGCTAATTGTCTATAAAATGTGTAGCTTCAATTTTGATTAGAATATTAAATCACCCTGCATTAGTTAGATTTAGAGGCGTCTGCTCAGCTGAAAGTTCCAAAAGTAATAAAATCAAAATCAAAACTGAGAAATTGAATTCTACTATTGAATGAATTGATAATTAAAGAAAAAAAAAAAACAAAACAAAACAAAGCTAGCTTATCTAATCGCACATCTAAATCGATTAAGCGAACAACTAGAAATTTAATGAAATTATCAGTGCAGAAATATTTCACGATGCAAAATGAATTTTATAAATTTTCAAATGCAAATTCAATTCCAATTAAAGCATTTTAAGTTCTTCATTATCAATATCAAAATATATAATTTTTCTTTTGCTTTTATTGTAATTTATTGATTAGGTAATTGGAACAAATAAAAACACCCAAGAACAAACAGAAGCCAAAAATATTTTTATGTCATTTTATCACACAAAAATGACGTAAGTTTCAATATTTACAAATCATAATGACGAAATAAAAAAAAAACACGTGTAGTCAGAAAAAAAAAAGCAAAAGTGTAATAATATCGTCAGTCACTAAGAGAAAACCTGATAATAAAAACTTATAAATACATTTAGATGATAGATAATTTAATTAAGTTATTAACTAAAACTACTGGATGGTTACATCTAACATATAATGAATAGACTTATAAATATTTATGGTTTGACCATAATCCCAGCATATAATCATTGATCATTATTATCAGTGCTATTTAAATTACATATTCTCTTAAATAAGTTTTATAGCATCTAAAACCACAGCAAACGTGACTATATATTCTAAAATGTGTATGGTTGCCAGATAAATTGAAAAACATTGTGAGGGTACGTATTAACAAAACTATTCATTTAGTAAAGTTTCAAACTTAAAATAAACATGAAAATATCTCATCACGTCTATCTGTGTGGCTGGTATTTATAGAAAATGTTCACGTTTAATGTTCTTGGAATCCTTTTATCTATAAAATTGTAGGCACATAGAATATATTTGGAAATATTATCACTGTCACCTAAACATACAATATCAAACCATATCATGAAAATTTTGCTAATGTATGATAAATAATTCAGAGAGAAATTTATTTTCTATATCAATATTACATTATTTTATTCAAATCCAAATTGAATTTCCATTTGTATGATTAACATTAGTTCTAGACTAGGTGTAGATACCTTTCTCTTCTTTTTTTTTTGTTATTTCTATATAAATCCTACCTCGTTCTAATTTTTTTTTATGCATAAAATATAAACAATAGGACGTAGTGACAAACACCGTATATACGATACCACAGTCTACGTGATATAAAATAATTTCTAGGATATTCCTGTATCTGGGAAATTTTTAACGACATTTGTTATGAAAAAAAAAAATTGTGTTACATAGTTCATTTCACAATTTTCATTGGCTTTATACTGAGCAGCAATAAATGCAAAAGAAGGAATGAGAAATGTCACTCAAAGTTTTAATCCTAAATATGTTACTGCAAATATCCACAGAAATTTTTACTAATCAATAAAATATGGTATGAGTTACAAAACATAACTGAGAGATGTGTCCGGTATTCATGCACGAATTCCTAAATCGTGTGACATACGCAGTAAACCGGATATCTTAAAAAACAAAAAGAAAAAAAAAGTTATTGTTAAATAAAAATGATTTGTATCCTAAGCAAAATTTCCAAATGTATTTGAAAAGGATCAGTTTTTCTTTCCTTTTTTTTTTTTTTTTTGTAAAACTTCACAATTTTTCGACAAAATATAAATTTAGATCTGTCCAAACAAAATAAAAAAAAAGGTATAAATATGGAAAATGGTTATTTTATCAACAAAAGAAGAAAAAAAGAAAAATGTACAAAAAAAAACCATAATAAACACTTACTTGATACGTGTTGTCAAAACTATCGTACATAAATCGTGTAATTAAAGATGTTTTTCCAACTGAAACATAAATGAGAAAACAACATTAATTGATTGTGTTTAACTGTGGGAATTGCTTATTGGTAATAATCAGACTGTAGTATAGCAAAATTTTATTGAAACATTCAATATTGACTTAATTATAATAAATTATGAATAAATTTATTGGTCGTATTTCTGAATTTTTGAATATTTTTTAATGAGTCATGGCACACACCAACAACTAAAGATACATTCAATTTGATATAAGATTATATCAGTGTAACATCATTTCGGTTATGTTAGAACGTGACTTATAAATGAAAATCATTAAATTTGAATAATATGTATTTAATCGATACCGAAAATTATAACATTTTTAATAATGCTGTTTAAAATATAATTAATTACGTAAATTTCAGTGATTATTTGTATTTATATAGAGAATGAACAAATTTATGTATTATGGTTATGAGAAGAAAAAATATTTCAAGAAAATTAATTCACTTTCAGATTTAGTTTTTAGAAATATGATTCTGAATTTATATTTAATTCGAATAGAGGTAAGAAAAGAGAACTATTTATTCTACCAGTAAGAAAAACCTTTTGTTCGGTAGAAAACAATCCAAATGTTCAGTAAATTGTCCCAATGCTCGATAGAAAAAGATACATTTTATTGAAAAACTTTTTTCCTCCGCTAGGGCCCCACTGGGGATAAGTGGGGATCTCTTTGTTATCCTTTATAAACCTATCATTCTCTCTTTGTGAAAATATCCCAATCCGGAGTAATTCGGGTTATTGAATTACCGAACATTAGGATTATTTACTGAACATATTGAATAATTCACCGAACATTTAAATACTACGTCCCGTCAGAAAATATCTACAAGTTATACAATTTCTAATTTCTTTGTAATAATTTTCCATAAAATTTTCTAAATAAATGGCATTCATTCAAAATGATTTTAAATTTTTCTAATACAAGATCGATTATTATTATTATTTAAGTATTGTAACCATTGTCATGTCATAGTTCTGTTGCAGCCAAAAAAAAGTGTTTTTTTTTTGTTATCTATTATATATTTTATTTAAAAAAAAAATATTTATATATATAATATATGTAGTAACATGAAGCATCAGCTATCGGTTGCCGTCAGACTTATATATGTATTATAATGACCGAGAACTAATAATGTCTTTCTATTCTTTTGCTAGTCTTATAAACAATGCATAGAACATATAATATTATAATAGCTAATAATGCAATATACGTATAGAATGGATACGTAATATAAAACTAATTACACTTTTCCAATATTTATTCCCAACATAAAACCGTTTTTATTCCCTCAACAGAGACAGAGAGAGAGCAGATAAACGATAAAATTAATTTTAACCAACTAACTAATATGATTGATTTATAAAGACATTCTAGTAAACTTTATACTAATATATATTTGAAAAAAAAAAAAAAAAAAAAATAGAAAATGATAAAACTAATTGGATTTCATATATGAAATGTACACTTAATTATTTTATAAATAAATTTCGTACCATATAAAAGTTTAATATAAAATTATTGTTATGCATTGATTATTAATTAAGATAAATAATTGTTATGGAATATAATTTTCTTTTTTTTTTTATAGTTGATGCATGTTGACGCTAATTGTGTACCGATTTCATTATAATGTCTAATATTCTTATATTTCACGATATGATGCATTTTGAAAAGAAAAAACTATTCCTATTAGATGTACAATCTAATCTAATGTATTTAATTAATCAATTTTTTTTGTATCAAATTTATATTATATAAATTTCATATTTCAAAATATAGGCTTATTATTTTGAAATAACAAATATTTATTTATATTTTAGTGACTAAAAATAATATTGTATTTGATTAAAACCGAATGTTTAAGAAGCTATTATCTTTCAGAAAACACTTGTCAATGCACAGTGTATGGTTCAGAATGATAGAATTATACTTACTATACACATTTTTTTCCCTGTTTTTTTTTTTATTTAAACACCTGTAAAGATTATACGAGGGTTAGATCAAAATAAAAGCCTCTTGTTAATAGACCACATTAACATAAAAACAATATAGTTGTCTTGAAGTTTCGCAATAACTCCAAAAAGACGATTAAGTACAAAATAAAATGGAATATAGAGAAAAATTGCTAAATCATTTTCATGAAATAATTATAAACGAAAAACAATTTCGTGTCATCTCTTAATAGTTTTTTTTTTTAAAAAAATTCATTAATTGAACTATAAATTATAAAACAAAAGTTAAAAGCAAATATTCCAAATATCTTATCAAAAATAATATCAAATTCATTAATTATAATTGTTAAATAGCGCCGGTCGTAGCCTTACATCATTGTACATATCAAATCAATCTTACATGCTTTATTATTTCGATTCGCAAAAAAAATACAAACAATAATAATTTTACTCAACAAATAAAATAAATTTAGGTGAAAGATATCAAATATTTTTTTTTTATTATTTTTTTTTCTATACGTGTCGTATAAAAGTAATGTTATAAACTTATGAGTCATGAATTGAAATGAACATAACTTTTTTAATAAATGAATTTAATTCTTTCACTTTATACTTTTATATAAGTATATTATATATATATATTTTTTAATTATTATTTATATGTACATCATTGAATTCACAAAATTGACACATCCAAACAAATTTCAATCTTTAGTTTTCGGTGTCGGAATGTTTGTTGTACGATAAAATGTTTACCTGTTCATAACCTTTAACTAATTAAAACAAATAAATTGTACATTTTTTACTCCTCTGTCTATTAAATATTCTACATATGTATTTATACAATTTTGAATACCGACAGCTACATTCTTAAAAAGTAATTAAATTAAGAACTAATTACAACAAATTATTCTAACATTTCTATAATTATTTTACATACAAACTAAAAAAAAAAAAAAAAAAATCGATTGTGGGTGAACGGAACTACTTAATTGCATTCCCGTAAAAGGAATACTGGAGCCGCTGACATCAATGTCATATTCATATGAATGGATAGTTTTCAATTCAATCACAATAGAGTAAGTATTTAGCGTTCTTTGCGAGGTAAGTACATTACATAGGTATGTAGGAAAATATATGAACATATATTGATATAAAAAAAGAAAATGTTTTTGTGCAAATAGAAAAATTTGGTACTTTTACTTTGCAGTCTCGACTTGAATATATTCGCACGCGTTTATATTAAATATGTGTGCGTGTATATATGGGGGTGGGATGAAAAGAAAGAAGTCGCCAACACAATACATTTTTCTGTGTAGGTTAACAACTTACCACTTTGTTCGCCCAAGAAAACCAACTTGAATTTTCTCAATGGATTACCAAAATCACCAGATGTCGACATTTTCACTGAGTTTATACACTTTTCAAAAGTATTGTTAACACCAATCACCAATTAATACTTTTTTATTTTATTTTAATTGCACAGATATATTCACTAAAAACATTAAATACTGCGAAAACAAGAACGACAAATATGACAGCCACTCCTCGCAGGCAGGTCGACTGATGAGTGTTTTATTTTTCGATATGTTTATAGCGCCGCCACGTATTGTATTGCTTAATACGAAAAGTAGTTTTAGTTGTACCCGATTGATTTGTACGTTTTATCGTTCGACAAAAATTGCAAATTATAATACGTACTTTTTACCCCCATTAATTTCAAGATCTATTTTGGTATTTTAATAGGCCCCTTTTGACAGCTAGTTTTTCTATTTTATCGACGTTTTGTTTATTTTTTCACATACATCTTTTCAACTTCGTGTCGTGCCGAAGTTACTTTTAAATGCAAATTTTACTACTTAAGTAGTCTTCTTTTTATATTTTTTTTTTATATTACTATTGTTCTTGATACGTAAAAATGTAGAATTGCTCTAGATACTGATCTGTAGTTACCCCACCTCATATGGTAGAAAAATATGCGTTCTTTTTTTAATTCGTGACATTGCACATTATCATTTAGTGTAGATTTGCAGTCCGTTGTATGTTGTATTAACTGGCGCGTTGTATTAACTTGAAATCCAAATGTATTAGTAATTTTGTGTTTTTGAGATTTTTTTTTGTCAAAAATATCATATTTTCTAAGAAACTGACATCTTTTATGTCACATTTGGCAAAATTCAATGAGTTAATACAACGGAATTGACAGAAAAGTTAAAACAATTTAACTTTCCTGTCACTAGCGTTGTATTAACTCGTGTCGGTGTGATGTCATGTATTACAACCAACCACAATCTTTTATGCCCATACTCCACACAAGTTTCTAGGAACTTGACGTGAAAAATTGTAAAGAAAAGAACGAATATAAAATTACAAGTGAGCAAAGAGTTCAAGAAATACGAAAACATGAAAAAATTAGCCCAATTTTTTAACCAATTTTTTCATGTTTTGTATTTTTTGAACTCATTGCTCACTTGTAATTTTATATTCGCCTCTCGTTCTTTTTTCTCAATTTTTCAAGTCAAGTTCCTAGAAACTTGTGTGGAGTATGGGCATGGTACTAAGACAAAAAGGTATGCTCTTCAATTTTTCAAAATATGTTTCACTCTGCGCCATACGTCATCGATCACCAAAATAAACACTGGCCATATGGCCCCGGCCTCTCTTTTCCGATCGGCCTCGAATTTTTGGCATCTTATTTGACTTTTTTTCAATTTAATATTTTGCATGCAAATGTTCGTTTTCTATATAGTTGTCAATTGCTCACGAAGACCATGTTAAGACGTCAATATTTTTCGTATTTATGTCAAACTTTTTTATTATCCACGTAGAAACTAGCGCAATAGCAGTAATGTGGTTGCACCAACAACTAAAATTTTACAGATTTTCACGTAGAAACTAGCGCAATAACAGTAATGTGGTTGATCCAATAAATAAAATTGAACATGGTCTATACCACGGCATTCTAATGTAATTAGATCCGTGTCTATACATATGAATGAAATGAGTTAGTGGAGGAGAGAAACATATTTTGAAAAAATGGAGACGTAATGATTTGCAGTTAATTTTTTATAATAATTAGAACATATTTTTTAGTTGGTAAATACTTAAATAGAATATTTTTCTTGTTATAAATTATTTGGAGCTCATTATTAAAAAATTAATACCATAAATAAATTTGCAATTTATTAAATTTTTTAAATAATATCACAATAATAATGAGCACCTTTATTTACTCACATCTAATAATAATATGAATTGTCATTCAGAAAAAATTGTTGTTCAAAAATGTCAAGAATTTAAATCGCGCAACAATGGGCCAAGATCGTTTAAATGATCTAGGTATGCTCAATATTAACTGTGACATAGCACGAAATTTGAATTTCTCAGCAATAATTAGCGAATTTTCGCAGAAAAAAGTCCGAAAAGCACTTTTTTAATTAATAAAGGAATCAGTTTTTTGTAATAGTTATTGTTTGTATCAATTATTTCTTATTGTTTGTGCATGCTAGAAGCGTCAAAAGTCAAAATAATGCAAACTCAATTGAAATATAAAGTTATTTCCTCATCCAAAATTTCTTTGACATATATATTAAAATAGTTTAAAATTGTTTTAAAATGTAAAATAAAATTAAAAATAAAATGAGTTGAAAAAATAAGCGCCCTCGCGTCGCAAAATTAAATTTGGCCTCGACCTCTCTCATCCTGTCGGAGGGCCTGTAGTTAATACAACATACAACGTACCAGGGGATAAAATAAGCAAGAAATCTGAGTGCAATATTTTAATATTTTGAAGAAAAACTTGTGACCCAGAGGTGCTTTTCCTTTGTGTAAAAATTCACGAGAGCTAAAAAAAAAAAAAGAGCTTCCGATCTTCAAATACCGCGAAAAAAACCGCGCTGTATGCAAATCGTATTTTGAAAACATGAAAAAGATACTATTTTCTATCATTTAATTATGAATTATAGCTGAGTGTAAAAATCTTGACTGCTGAAACTGACATTCCTGACTGCATACTTTTTCAGGCTGACTGCAGATTTTGGGCCCAACTGCACGTTATTTTATCCCCTGCAACGTACTGCGAATCTACACTTAGGACGTCTATCGGTATCAAGACCAGAAATATTGTATGTAAAAATAACATCACTTTAAGTTAAGCAAAATGAAATAAATAGGAATGCTTGTAATTGCGTAGTGATTATTTTGAATACTAAAAATGTAATAAATATATATGCTGACCGATAGCAGAACATATAATAACAAGTCAAATTAATAATTAAAAACAACGATTGATACAAACTAAATAAACAAATATTTATAGAAATATTATTGAGGTTATATTTACATATTTATTTGAAAATAATTCAGATTTTAGCATCTAATAAAAAAATAATTAAAACGAGAAATTAAATGAAATATCTACATCATGCACTGGGGGCTGTCCATAAAGGACGTCACGCTTTTTTGGTTGATTTTAGACACCCCCTCCCCCCTTGTCACAAATGGTCACATCAGTGCGTCCTTTATGGACAGCCCCCTACTTAGATAATTTCATTACCTTTCAAATGGATATACATTAGATTAGACTGACTCGAAAAAAAAAATCTTGATGGGCCTTAGCTGGATATTTAAAAAAAAATCATGGCTTTTTATATCTTGTCGCCATTTGAAAATAAACAAAAATTGAATTATGGATGTTATTTATTCAGTATTTTATGCTCTACAAGATAGGCTATGTTTACAATCAGTAAAAAGTATTTAAAGTGGCCAAAATAGCAATGACAATAATTTTTCTATATAATTTGACGAAAAGCGTGACCGGAAACTCAGATTCGACAACTTTATAACCTTATACATATTATATTTTTCTAAAAGTACAATAAGCTACAATAAAAAACGTTTAACTTTGTTGATTGATTTTCATAGGATTATGTGGAAATTAGATCAATTGAAAATGGATGTGTTTCCATAAAATATCTGTAATTCTAATTTGCAAAAGTGACGTAATTTTAATACTTATTTCCATTTTCAACA
>JAABKK020029970.1:2603-15831 GCA_011634745.2 Catotricha subobsoleta | reverse complement strand
CGCTGGACTAAGTGTATCGAGCTAAAAGGAGACTATGTTGAGAAATAAAATGAGTTTTGCCAATAAAAGTGTTTTTTAATATGTTTTTAAAGAGACTTATCAGCTGACCCTCGTAAACACGGGATATATACTTATACAGTGTCCAGGTCTGGGAATAAACACCATACATGGACATACAAATTTTGTTTTCCGTAACGAAATCGCACCATCTTCTTAAGCCCTGCGGCCTGCATATTGTTTCTTAATGAAAAGAAATGTATCACTGATGATGTCTTGAAATATAAAGTTAAAGACATTGAAGTTCGCAGACCACTTTTTGGAATGTGATAAACATGGCAAAAATTAAATACAAGAAAGTAAAGCGTTCTCTGAATCTTGAAGGTATTTAACAAATCTATAGACTCAAATATTACTTTAAGTTGGCTACATTTTTTTTTACTTAATTATTTGATGTTGCCAAATTAAATCAAAAAAACATAACAGCTGTGCTACATTGACGCTTCTGATGCGGTTTTTGTTTTTTTTTTGCTAAAGTGTAGAGCCATTGCAATACGTTTCACAAATTTCGTATGACTCTAGTTCACTCGCGCTCACTTTAGCAAAGAAATTAAAACAGAATCGGTAGCGTCAATATGTAGCACAGCAGTAAAGCTTCATCTATTGGTATTATAAAATGAAGCAAAGTTAAACAATTTTCATATTAAACCCAAAATTAAGAATTAATGATTAATTATTTATAATTTTTTTTTTATTTTGACTATTTCATATATAAATGATGTCAATTCAAATAAAGCACAAATACTAAATTGAATTTCATAATTATATTTAGAATCTTTTTCTATTAAAATAATAATTGAAAATGTTTCAATCGAATTGTGTTGTGTTTTTATTGCTAATAACATCGCTATTTACTGTAATAAGATCGTCGAATGAAAATTTGACTGTAGGTTGTGGCTTCAGAAATGTTGATGGTGTTGGTTCAGAAAGTATTGATGGTTTTAAAATAACAGTCGATAATGATCATGATACAAAATTTGGTAACGCATTTTATAACTTTCCTATTCTATGTTAAATTTTTATTCTATTAAATGTAAATAATAAACGAACAACAATGATTATAAAATTAGGCGAATTTCCGTGGACAGTAGGAGTTTTAGAGAGATTCGAAGAACAAAACATTAATGTGTACCGTTGTGCAGGTGCACTTATTGAAAAATCTGTTGTGCTCACTACAGCTCAGTGTATATCAGGTAAAGTTCCAACATCATTGCGAATTCGTGCTGGCGAATGGGACACTCTAACCAAATTAGAAATTTTTCGACATCAAGATCGCAAAGTTGTTGATTTCGTTATACATCCCGATTACGTTAAAGGGATCCTACACAATGACATCGCTCTATTATATCTTGCCGAACCAGTTGACATTGTTGAAAATGTTAATACTGTTTGTTTATCACCACATAATACTGTTTTCGATAGTGCTCACTGCTTTGTAAGCGGCTGGGGTAAAAATTTATTCGGTACAGATGGAAAATATCAAGTAATTTTACAAAAAATTGAATTACCAATTGTAACAAGAAATACTTGCTTACAAAAGTTAAGAAAAACTGAACGATTAGGTGAACTATTTAAACTTCATCAAAGTTTCATTTGTGCTGGTGATCAAGTAAATAAAAACAATTGCACAGGTGACAGTGGATCTCCTTTAGTTTGTCCAATTGAAGGTGCTGTTAATCGTTACCATCTAGCTGGAATAGTTTCCGGTTGTGGTGATGAAATACCAGGTACTTGCAATGAATTCTTTATAAAAAAAAACAAATATTTTATGGATAGAAGTGCAATAATAAATATATATTTATTTATTTTTTTAGTTCTGGGCGTTTATGTGAATATTCCATTATTCAGACCGTGGATTGACGAACAATTTAAATCAAAAAATATTCAGACGTCCTCATACATTTATTAAAGTTTTATGATTTTTTATATAATTAATTTTGTTTTGCTTTAAACGCTTAACATTAATTGAAAATTACGTTTACCAAATAAAGTGCACTAATTTTGAAAACTTAAACCGTCCGAATTTGCTTAATCACAAATGAACCGAGAATGGAGAACTTGATTAAATTGGAATCTCCGTTCTAAAGCAGAGTTGCGGACAATACTTGTGATACGTCTCATTATGTATATTAATCGTTAAGCTAAGCTAATTACTGGTTACCCTGAGCGCATCTTCTCATAAAGATAATGTTTAATTATCTAAATATGGGTTTTGCATATTGTTCCTCTTGAAAGATTACGAGAATCTGTTGGTTATCAAGCAATACAATTCAAAAGATTGTATTATTTCTATACGTTTAGAATAAAGTCGTCAAATCGTGACAAGAATTTGCCGTGTGTGAGGGGGGGGGGCTAGTTGACCAAACGTTACAAACAATATGTATTTATACTCGAAATTATCCTTTAATATAAGAAAAATACATCAATAAATATATGTATTAATAATTCGCTTGTTTATAAAAATTTAACATTTAATATTTGAACTTTGCGTTGATCTGAGAGTCACACCACATTCTTATCTTTGGTAGTATAAACAGTTATTTTTATATTATATGCCCTCTTTTACTGTCATCATAATTAATTGTATTTTATTAAAAATGTCCGTGTTGCGTATTGGTGTCGCTTTAAAATGAATACAGAAAATGTCTCTTTTTTTTTGTATTTCTTTTTCAAAAATGTCATGTTAAAGGGGGGGGGACCAAGCGTGAGAAACCGTGACGATGGAAGGGGAGGAATGGTATCAAAAAATTAGATTTTTAGCGTGTCATGCTTTGTGAACAGCCTATAAATTTCAATAATAAGTAGGTGCACACCAAAGTATACATACAATAAGTAAAGTAACTTCGCCCATTTTCGGTCATTCTACAATATATATATAGTACATATAAATTATAAGTATTAACCTTTTCCACCCATTCATTTATGAGAAAAATAAGAAAATAAAATAGAAATTACCTTTGACCTTTTGGAGTCAAGATCAGTTTCAGATACTTTAAAACATGATATAAGTTTTATCGTGTTTATACCATTAGTTTCTGAGAAAAATTACATTTGACCTTTGGCCATGACCTTTGACCTTTTCTGGATTGAGATCAAATTCAGTAACTCTAAAATATGGTATATTCATCGTCTGCATCCGGCCAGCAGTTCTCGAGATTAGTGGGTGACAGAATAGAGTAAATCAAAACTTAGAGCTTTAGAAGTTAGAAGAGCTGAATTCGTCTTTCCTTTTATTTGTTAAATTTACGCAAAACTTTATTTTTATTTTTTTCTACGCGTTTGTCCTAAATTCTAAGATGGGAAACCTCATTAAATGCTGGCAAGCCATGCTAATTCTTGTGTTTAATAAATATAATATAATTATTTTAATTTGTATTATCACTGTAGGTGAAAAAAATTTCGATGTAGGATGAAAATGGCTTAAAATCGAGAGAACGTTTTAAAAAAAAAATCGAAAGCAGGCTGAAAGTTGAGACCAGGCTTAGCAAATCTGAGAGCAGGCTCGCAGTCTCATGAGCCTTTATGGGAGTTACAGCACTGGACTTTGGCGCAATAAAAATTAATAGGAATTAAAAACAAAAACAAAACACAACTATTTTCTGGTTTTCTGTGCCACTCTGTATATTATTGATATTCAAACTCATGTGGTTTCGGTATTGTGACTGTGTGGTTTTTTTTTTGTACAAATCTTATTTCAATAAATTAAATCGAAAAAATAAACAAATAAAGGATGACGTATTTCGTTAAATTATTTATTATTTCAAAGCTTGAAAATCTATTCATAAATTGTTATAATATTCTAATAAATGTATTATTTTATAAACATTTCAATAGGAAAACCCAAAAACCATCTACATTTTTCTGCAAATGATAATTTCTATACATTTCATATAATCATAAATGCCATGCCACCCAGAGATTAGCTTTGTATTTTACTATTTTCTTCATTTCATATAATATTAGGAGATTTCGCGTGAACTGAACAGTTAACTGGCGTTAAGAAAAAACTCAACTATCCTATTTTTGGACGTGTACTTAACTCCTGTTAATGTGGTTAAACAAAAACCGAACAGCTCTTTGGTTTTTAGTTAGAATTTTCTTAACTTATGGTTAAGTTTTAACTTAGGTATTCAAATATTGACGAATTTGTTTTAACACAAATGGTTTATTAATTTTAATACATTGCCGGTCGGGTTGCTTTTTAATCTCTAAGCTAATGTTAAGTTTTAGACATTCTATTTGACAGGTTCTAAAATTATAGAATAATAATACTTAATAAAAAAAAAGGTTTTTCGTGGAACATAAATTGCTTAACCACAGTGGGCTTTTTATTCAATTGCAGTAGCAATTACGAGAACGGTTAAGTATCGCGCGAAATCACCTATTAGTTCAATTCTTTTGTTTATATTGTTTGTTTCATTATACTTACATTTTGCGAATGAACCAATTTAAAGAAATGACACACAATAAGTTTTATTTCATTTTTTTATATATAAATTAAAGTTGTTCTCGTCTTAAATTCATTCAACAGTCGATTATAAAACGTTGCGCTTGATCGTTCTAATTTCATTTATATTACAAAACATTTTATTAAATTATAAAAAGGTGAGTTTCGTAGATTCAATATTACCGAATGTAGAAACTTGTTTAGTAAAAAAATGTTTACAGATCAATAGTTTACTGAATATATTTATTCGTTTTTTTTTTATTTCCATAATAAATCAAGAAATAAAATATGTTGTTTGACAATAAAAGAGTTTGATGACTTTGGTTATGTACATGTTACCAGGCATTTGAATACCTTGAATTGTGTGATTGTGTCCATCGTTCTGATCTTGATTTGTTTATGGTTTTAATTAATGCAATTTACAGCGGCGCCGACATTCAAAAATAGCAATGGGTTGCTAAACCGCGAAAAAAAATGGCGCTATGTGGAAATCTTATTTTGAAAAAGCGAATAAATACTATTTTCATCTAAACCGTGAGAAAAACTGCGCTATGTGGAAATCGTATTTTGAACTCTGGGTTGCTTAGCTATACCCCAGCCGATTGCTATGGGTTGCTCATGTATCCCCGAGCTACCTAGAAGTCGGCGCCCATTGATGAAATATGGAATTCATTTGACATAAATTAAAAAGTGCTTGATTTTATTAGAGAGAAAACGGTTGATGTTTGAAAGCATTACTTCTTAAATCATTTGAAATAAATTAATCATTTTCTTTTTACCTTCTTTTTCAGAATGAAGTTCTCATTGATTATCTTCTTGATTGGTTTTCTTGCCATGAGCACTTTGTTTGCTGGTATGTATAATTATTTGTCTGTATGAATATCATTTCATCACTTAATTAATATTTCTTCCTAACTTTGGTTTTATATAGATGTGACCGGACAATGTGTAAAGCATGGTAACAAGAATTCAATTTTTTTTTTCATATTATTTTCTGTACGCAATTAATTTCTTTATTTCACTTGCGTAGATGGAGCTTGTGTTGGCAATAACGGGACTCTAGGCGACTGTTGTGATGGAACCGGATTGTATTGTTACAAACCAGTTCGGACATGGGCCCAAGGACGATGTTATTATGAAACAGATGATGTTTCAATTAACTTTAGAATATCTAAACCAAAAGAAGACGATAGCGTAAATGAAATTTAACCAACTGAACTTTTTTTTTGGATTTGGTGTGGATTTTTAACCTTTTTTTTTGTTTTATTGTTCATTTTAACAAATGAATGAATAAAACCACACGAAACCTGCCACTAGATTGTCTAGCTCAAAATCTACAACAAATAATAAACATAATAAATCTAAGCATAACTGTAATTAGACTAGAAAATCAGTAGACAATGTGTCATTGCACTTAAATGCATTGTAAGATTTTTGTTGTGAATAAAAAAAAAAAGAAATGAATAAAATGATCAAAATACCAAAGCAGGATTTTCATTGGCGATATGCATTTCTTATAAGTCAACCCAACTATCAATACGACAACTCATTGTCCTGTCCTGAGCCCTGGTTTTCCACTTTCGTATCCCCAGTTTCTTCGCATCATCTTCGATGTTATCAGACCAACTAGTTCTTGGTTTTCCTTGGGGTCTACTTCCATACATTTTTGTCTGGGGCCCATCGTATCCTACAGCTCTTTTGCTACAGCTTCAATGTCAGGCTCTCCGAAACGTGTTTTTATCTCGAAATTATATCTCGCTCTGCACGATTGATCTGCCTCCTGGATGGCGCCAAATATTTTCTGGAGCACTTCCCTTTCGAACGTACCTAACATACATCCTCGTCTGCTTGTGTTGTTTCCATTATATACTATTTCTTCATCATATACAAAATCTATAATCATAATCAAATATTTCAGTCAATAACTGTTTGTTAAACCCATACCACATACAAGTTTCTAGTAATTTGACTTGAAAATGGTGTTAAAAGGACGAAAGGAGAATACAAAATCACAATTGAGAAGAATTCGACATATGTATCATCGTTTTTAATTTGTCCATACCGTTTGCATACAGCGCGCGGTTTATGTATAGTGTATGAACTGAAATTTTATAAACCAAGCGGCCTCCATCCAAATAATCCGGTACTGTTTATAATGCAAATGTAACCCGCGTCACAAATGTAGTCAGACTACATTTCTCGGCCAGTCTGGTGCTACTAGACTAACCGAGTTTGTGTTTATATTATAATAATAAATGTGGTGCGGCTACAAATGTTGTCGTTTTTTTTTTTTTTTACAAATTTTATTTCCATAAATTAAATCGAAAACAACAAATAAAGAGGATGACGTAATACGTCTATATTTAAATTGTTATCATTCTAATTAAAAAAAAAACATATTAGATATGTAAAAGTGTATTATTTTATAAACATTTCAATAGGAAAACCCAAAACCATCTACATTTTTCTGCAAATGAGCATTTTTATTCTTTTCGCATATCATAAATGCCACAGAGATTAGCTTTCAATGTACGAGTATTTTACAATTTTGTTCACTTCATAATAATAATTCAGCTCTTTTTTTTGTTTGTATTGTTTGTTTCATTAATACATTTTGCGAATGAACCAATTTCAAGCAATGACACATAATAAGTAAAGTATTTTATTTTGTTTATATAAATTAAAATTTATTTCATCTTAAATTCATTCACCAGTCGATATTAAAACGTTGCGCTTGATCGTTCTGTTATATTTATATTACAAAACATTTTATTAAATTATAAGAAAGTGAGTTTCGTAGATTAACTATTACCGAATTAGAAACTTGTTTATTATTTGTAAATTAAGAAATAAAAAATGTTGCTTGACAAATAAAAAAGTTTGATAGCTTTGATTTAAATACCTTATATTGTGTTAATCGGTTTGAGCTCTATTTGTATCTGTTTTCATTAGAAACAGATTAATAAGTTTTTCTTTTTTTCATTATTATCAGAATGAATTTCTCAATAATTGTCTTCTTGATTAGTTTTCTCGCCATGAATGCTTTGATTGCTGGTATGTACTTATTTCTTTGTATATTTAATATGGATCGAATTTTCTTTCATACCTTTTACCATCTTTTTTTAGTTGCATTTGGTCTCTTGATTAACGCGTTTAAAGGATTTTGAAAATAAATGTGTTCTTCGATGTGTGCTGTAGGACTGCGAAGTTATAAAAATCTAAATATCTGACAGTGTTTGAAGCATTCTATCTCTCGGCCGGTACTAATAATTGTGTTTCTGTTTCATTATACAGATGTGAGTATCGCAATACTTGATCGTGTTTTGAAGCATTCTAATTCTAACTCTCGGTCGTAACAAATAGTTGTGTTTCTATTTCATTATACAGATAGAGCTTAAGTCAATAGCTTTCAAATAATATATTGTACATTCGTAGTTTACTACGAAGTTCGTAGTTATCCGATTTTTAAATATCGTTTTTTTGGTGAAATTTAAACCTAGTTAACTACGAACTTCGTAGTAAACTACGAGTGTCTATTATATTATTTGAAAGCTCTTGACTTAAGCTATCTGTATAATGAAACAGAAACACAACTATTTGTTACGGCCAAGACTTAGAATGCTTCAAAACACGATCAAGTATTGCGATTTTCACATCTACGCAGACCAACAGCACACTACGAAGAACCCATTTATTTTCAAAATCCTTTAAACACGTTAATCAGGAGACCAAATGCAACTAAAAAAAACAATGGTAGAAGGTATATGAACAAAAATTCGATCCACCCTAATATTTAAACCGTTTCAATTCATCACTGAATTAATATTTCTGCTTAATTTTTGTTTTATAGATGTGACCGGACAATGTGTGCCGCATGGTAATCAAGAATTCATTTTTTTTTTATATTATTTTCTGTACGCAATTAATTTCTGTATTTCACTTGCACAGATGGAGCTTGTGTTGGCAATAACGGAACTCTAGGCGACTGTTGTGATGGAACCGGATTATATTGTCACAAAACAGTTCGGACATGGGCCCAAGGACGATGTTATTATGAAGTAGATGATGTTTCAATTGACATAAGAATGTCTGAATCAGAAAAAGAGAATTTAGTCTAAATCAAATGTAATCACAAGAACTATAAGAAATGAGTGAAAACAACACGAAAACTGTCACTAAACTGTCTTGCCCGAAATCTTCAACAATAATAATTATTATATATCTAAGCATAACTGTAATTGGGCTATGAAGTCAGCAGACAATGTGTCATTGTGCCACAGATGCATTGTAAAATTTTTGTTGTAAATAAAAAAAAAAGAAAGAATTAAATGAAAAGAATTAACAAGTACCCAGTTCGCCTCCGTGGTATAGTAATATGTAATACACAGTCATTGATTTTAATGCTCAAGAATATGAACGAATTTGTCTTTCATCCCATAAAAACTTTTCTTATTAAATATTGGAATACTTTCTGTTTAATGGATTTAGTTATTTAAGACTATGACTGTATTTTTAAATTTCTAGAAAGAGAAAGAATTGAGTCACTTAGTGTTAACAATAAGCGATAAGAATGATTCAAAATATTTGCAGACAACCTTTAGCGTTGAACATTATATAAAAATATTTTTCATTTGAAGTAGATAGATATATGTGTGCCTTTTCTATTAAAAAAGAAATTGGTTTAAAATTGTATACCCTTTTTAAACCACTTTTAAACCATTTCCATTGTACTATTTCATCATCATCACATACAACTGTACTATAATCAAGTATCTCAGTCAAAAACTGTTTGTTAAACCCATACCACACATACAAGTTTCTAGCAATTTGACTTGAAAAATTGTGTAAAAATAACGAATGGAGAATACAAAATCACATATGAGAAGAATACAGTATGAATTCAAATTTAAAAAACCAAGAGACTTCTCTATCCAAATTATCCGGCATTGATTATGATGCAAAAATGCAACCCGCTTCACAAATGTAGTCAGACTACATTTCTCGGCCAGTCTGGTGCTACTAGACTGACGTTTATAATGATAATTGTGATGCGGCTACAAATGTTTTGTCGTTTTTTTTTTTACAGATTTTATTTCAATAAATTAAATCGAAAACAACAAATAAAGAGGATGTAATACGTTAAACTATTCATAGTTTCAAAGTTTGAAAATCTATTTTTAAATTGTTATCATTCTAATAAAAAAATATGTAGATACGAGTATGTAAGTGTATTATTTTATAAACTATTTAATAGGAAAACCCAAAACCATCAAAAAAATTCTGCAAATGGGAATTTTTATACTTTTATTTCTTGTTCTTTTTAATACCCGGAAGTTTTCTTTAGTACCTCGATCAATCTCGATTTATCACGATTTCTGAAAGTGACTATTTAGTACACTCTACCATATACGTATTTAACGTGTGTTAAATTCAAAACCACTGGAAAAAAAAAATAGAACTGACATATTTTTGGATTTAGTACCTCCACCCTTGTGTGTAAAAAGGATCTGAAATTTTAGAATTAAATTTAAAAATTGGTATCTTGACTAAGAGTTAGTACCAAAAAGGGTACTAAATCTTCCCTTATTTAGTTTCCAAATTTGAACGAAAATAAGTACTAAATTTATTACTACAAATTTGGAAGCTAATTACTATTACTGTTTTAGTACTAAATCATAGCCACGATACCAATTTTTTTTAAATTGAGCTCTACAATTACAGGTGTGTTTTAAAAGTCTTTTTACACCACAATGAGGGAGGTACTAAATTCGAAACTATGTCAGTTCTAATATTTTTGAGGGGTACTAAAAGTATACCACTTTAATATTTAATATAGTACACGTTAAATACGTATATGGTAAAGTGCACTAAAAAGTCATTTTTAGAAATCGTGATAAAACGAGATGGTTCCAGGTACTAAAAAAACCTTAAGGGTACTAAAAAGTACTAAAAGGCTCTAAGATTCCATATATATATTCTTGGGAATATTTTTAGACTGGCGTCACGCAAGCCACAGAGATAGAGCTTTCAATATCAATTTACTATTTTGTTCACCTAATAATAATTAATTCAACTCTTTTGTTTGTTTATCATTATACTATTAGCGAAAGAACTAATTTAAAGAAATGATAATGAATTTTTTTTATATATGTATATAAATTAAAATTGTTTATCGTCTTAAATTCATTCAACAAACAGTCGATTATAAAACGTTGCGCTTGATCGTTCATTTTTATTTATATTACAAAACATTTTATTAAATTATAAAATTAGGTGAGTTTCGTAGATTCAATATTACCGAATGTAGAAACTTGTTTAGTGAAAAAATTTAAAAATGTTGTTTGACAATAAAAGAGTTTGATGACTTTGGTTGTACAATGTACATGTACTCGTACATGTTGCCAAGCATTTGAACACCTTGAATTGTGTGATTGTGTCCATCGTTCTGAACTTTATTTGCTTGTGTTTTTAATTAATGAAATATATGGAATTCAATTGACATAAATATAAATTATAAAGTACTTAATTTTATTAAAGAAGAAACAGTTGATGTTTGATAGCATTACTTGTTAAATCATTTAAAATAAATTAATCATTTTTTTTCATCTTCTTTTTCAGAATGAAGTTCTCGTTAATTATCTTCTTCATTGGTTTTCTTGCCATGAGCAATTTGTTTGCTGGTATGCAATTAATTGTCTGTGTGAATATCATTTCATCACTTAATTAATATTTCTTCTTAATTTTTTTTCTATAGATGTGACCGGACAATGTGTGAAGCATGGTAACAAGAATTCTTTTTTTTTTCATATATTTTTCTGTAGGCAATTAACTTCTTTATTTCACTTGCGTAGATGGACCTTGTGTTGGTAACAACGGAACTCTAGGTGACTGTTGTGATGGAACCGGATTATATTGTCACAAATCAGTTCCGACATGGGCCCAAGGACGATGTTATTATAAAAAAGATGATGATTCAATTGACGTGAGAATATCTGAAATATTTTTATCATTTAACAATAATACTATATTTAAATTAAATTAAATATGCACACCATTTAAAAAAAAAAAACAACCAGTTTTTGTAAATTTGTCCATTTTCATAGGTACTTTTCTGAATTAATTCACAGAAGCAAGACTTGGCCTGCAATAATTAAACAGAAGTGAACATATGGATTTAGTTAGTTAGACAATGAATGTATTTTTAGATTCCAAAAAAGCGAAAGAAGTGTTTTCACTTAGTGGTTTTAGAGAAACTATTTAAGCCAAAAACTAAAAGTTTAATATTTTTTCACACATTTTTGTCATTAACGCAAATTTAAAACCGATGCTATTGGAGTCAAATATTAACGGAATTGCAGACGATTTTTAGCGTTGAACATATTGTATAAAAAATACTTTTCAATTGAGGCAGATAGATATCTGTGTGTGCCTTTTCTATTAAAAAAGAAAAAATTGGTTTAAAATTGTATACATTTTTAAACCGCTTTTAACTGTTTGAATCGAACGTTTGTTTGAAAGATCGTGGACGAATTTCTTCAATAACATATATTATAGCGCATACTCGATGATTGCGCACGCAATTTTTCGTCTAATTGAAATATCTCACAAACAAGAAGAGATATAACGATTAAAACTTTCTTTAGCAAAAATGTCAGTCTAGTCAAGGTTTCTTCTTAAACGAAAATGATTCGACCTAATAGTTTATCAAATATCCTCAATTTTTTGACAAACTTCATCGACGATCTTTCTTATAAAACCTCCCAACAAATCAATCATTTTTCATTATATTCGCTTTAATTAATATATGGGATTATTTGCATCCACCTCTCGTTCTATTTAACGGTGTTTAAAGTCAAGTTGCTAAAAACTTGTGCGAGATGCTCTATTGGCTTCCCAAAAGTATATGCTCTCTTTATATTTTGTTTCAATTTATATTTATTTTGAAAAAAAACCAAATGATATAAATTTAATTTTACACATTTTTTTTTATATATTCACATAGTGCTAATTATAATTTAAATAAAGTATTTTATATCAAAACAAAAATAAGAACAATAAACAAACTTCAATCAATCAATTTGTTTTATAATAACATCGTCCGTGAGCCCATGTTGGTTGTGATTTGTCACAATACAAACCTGTCCCATCGCAACAGTCACCCAATTCTCCATGATTGCCAATGCAAGGTTCATCTGCGCAAGTGATATACAGAAATGAATTGCTGCGCTGGTAATTAAAAAAAAAAAATGTTTTCTTGTTGCTTTTCACTTACCATGCGGCACACATTCTCCGGTCACATCTAAAACAAAAATTAAGAAGAAATATTTGATTCAGTGATGAAATATGGTATTCACCGCATAGGTCTGCACGGTATTACCAAAGTCTTGAAGAAATATGTGTTATTATTTATTAAACTATACCAAAATACCATGCAGACCTATGGCATTCACACAGACAAACAATAATTACATACCAGCAGTCATCGCACTCATGGCAAATACTCCAAACAAGAAGACAATTATTGAGAACTTCATTATCTGAAAGAGATGAACGAAAAACAACAGATAATTGATTAAATTTATTGCAAATGATTCAATAATTATTATTTTCAAATGTGCGCGACATTTTCTCTGATTCATTTCTGTAATATGTACTTTATAATATATTTAAATGGGCTTTAATGAAATCGATCAATTCATTAGTTATAAACACACACAAATCGAT
>JAABKK020029959.1:0-15842 GCA_011634745.2 Catotricha subobsoleta | reverse complement strand
GTTTAGAAGTTAAGCCCATTCGCATGGTAATTCTCAAGATAAATTAATTTATGTTGAGAATTTAACATGCGAATTGAACTTCTAAACAGTGAATCGTACAGAGAAGTTTGGTATAACGAAAATGTTTGACTCTAAAAATAAGTGAAGTTTCATTTCATGTTATTTTTCTGTACGAGCAATCGTTTAGAATTTACGCCAATTCAATATCACCTTCTTCATCGCGTTACTGCTAGGGGAGGATGATGATTTAGAGAAATCGATTATACTATATGCAATTCAAAATTTGATCACCTAGGTAAATGATTTGCGAATAAAAAAATCAATTATAATTCAAATATCAAGACTGTGCCCGCTAATTTTCCATTTTATTTCATTTTTGACCGATAACTCGAGACCAGTACGACTTACGAGGTACATCATTGGTGGTATATGATTTGGAAGTGCAGTTGGTCTGGAAACTCTACGTTAATGGTTCCAAAAGGCTAACTCAGAAGCATATAATTAAAAACCCAGCTAGCGGCAAAAAAAAAAGTGAAAGGTAGTGAAAACTTTAATTTTTAGTGGCTAATGGGATTTTTAATTATACGTTATTAGCCTTTTGGAATCGCTAGCGTAGAGTTACCAGACCTATTGGCTTACCAAATCATATGCCACCAAAAAAGTTGTATTTCGTACTCTGTTCTCAAGATAATAACTAAAAATGAAACTAACGACAAAAATAGCGGGCACAGCCTTGTCAAATATTAAAATATAACAATATATATAACTAAATCAAATGAAAATACCTCAAATACTCAAATTAAACTTTATATACGATAAATTACACAAAATTGTAATTTGCAAATTGTAAGCTATTGTGAAACAGGGCCCTGAATTTATGCCATTTATATGTATTTCTAAAACTAATTTAACGAATTGCGGAAATTGTTTCTGATGTTTGCATATCAACGATTTTCATTAACAAGAACAAAATGACTGATACTAAATATATCTAAAAATAATAAAAAAATCTCTTCTTTTTTTTCTTCATATAAACCATTTAAAGAAATTCGTTTTTATTCATTTTTTTATATTTCAAAATATAAAATACCCCCGGTGCTCTTCCATTCAATTCTAGATCATACGCAGCCTATCTGTGCTCTATTCATAAAAGATGCTAACAATATATTCTCTATTTGTATAATTTCATATTTTTTTTTTTCTAGCTTGTAGGTAGATAGAGATTGGTAATGTTTCAAATGTATAAATAATATAATTTATATAACATTTGAAATGATTTGTTCATCAATCAGTGAAATAATCATCAATCATTTTTCATAACAGAACTAAAGTGTCCGTGTATAAATTTTTTAAACAAATTGTGTCAAAATGAATTTTCTAAAAACCGAACTGACAAATGTATTTCTTATATTTTATATATATGTTACCTCTACTCTACCTTATAGTGAATCATATAGATATATGCGCTAATAATATATTATAATGGATCGGAAACTGAGCAACAACAACAACAACAACAACAGCACAAAATTCTCACACTCTTAAACAATAATTAATATCATTTATTTTAACATTAGCTTAAACAATGTGTTATAATTTCAAATAAATTTCTTTTATTTATTGTTATAATTCTTTTTTTTATGTTTTTTTTTTTGAACCATTAAATTTGAATATAGATTTATGTGTCAGTCTACATATTCATCCCACATCAAATGCTATTAACTTATAGGTTTTGGGTGGAGTAATTAAACTACATTATTTCATTCTTTTCACAACGAATTAATATCTATTTTTAAATGTTTTATGTGTTTGAACTGTTGGTATTTCATATATATATATATATACGAGTATGATATTGAGATTGTTTTGTTCATATTCGATTATGCTTTAATTTCAACAACAGATAAATTAGAAAATTAGAGAATTAATTGTCAAACAACGGGGTGCACGGTTGGATACCATCAAACAAATATTATATGTATATATGGCGAGCCCCGGATCAACTAAACGGAGTAGGTATATGTATAAGATTATTTGTACACCGCATTACAGAAAAAATATGATATGTGAAGGTGGACCCCTAGAGGTCTGCGATCATCTCAGGTGAGGTCAAAACTCTGGTACCCATTTAATATTTATTACATATTATTATTTATTCATAAATTTCAAAATTTCAAAAATGAACATGTAGAGCAGAGCAAAGCGCGCACGTCATCTTTTCGATATGGTTTCGACTTTATAAGTTATTCATTCATCTGTCACAAATTTTGACATAAATATTTTAACGATTTGAATATGAAATGATTTCGGAGAATTTCTTTGTTGTTGTGGTTGTCTGTTGCTTTTTTTTTCTTCTTCTCTTTTATTTAGTTCATAATTAAGAGTTTAAACAGACTTATTATAAATATTACTTCAATAAATTAAATGGCAGGAAAAACCTTAGTGTTAAACAAAAATTAAGTTTGTTTTGTATAGTGAGCCATTTTGCTTGAGCTAAGTTAGTTAAATTTCTTATTGATTCAAGTGACTGTGGATAGTAAATTATTTTTTTCATGTAGGTAATTCGCATTACAGTAATAACATGCTCTATTTTAGGTATTGCTTTTCATTATTGTTCCTGTACGTGTACATGTCGCAATAGGCATTTTTGTAATTTTAGACTGTCTAAGTGTACAGACACACTTTTAAATAATTGTCTAAATACATCAGGATATAGCTTTGCTATAGACTATTATAAAGTCTGTATATCGGACACTCTTGTGTGTCTATATGGACTGTCTATTGCTTTAGGCAATTTTAAGACAATCTTAGATAAACTATAATCTATAGACACACAAGAGTGTCCGATATACAGACTCTATATAGTCTATAGCAAAGCTATATCCTGTATTTAGACAACTGTCTAAAAATGCCTATTAGGTGTGCAAGCAAAGGTATATAGCTCGATTACAAGTCCTCCAAAACGAATTGAATACGATCTATTTTTTTCAATAGAGATACACCAATATTAAACATGGTTGAATCAATGTTTGACAAAGAATTAATTTTAGTTTTTTTAAAATTAATTTACAAAATAAAATGTAATCTTTTGCTGAACTATTTTAGCGTCAATATTAATTACATCCAATTCAAACAATATAAATATGACATGCCAGAATTATAGTCGAACAAAATTCTTGTGTATTTCAGCATCAAATAAAAAATAAAACAATACAGTTTTAGCTTTCGAGATTCTGACTATCTCATCTTCAGAGCTATATAATATAGAAAATATATACAAAATTTAATATTATAATAACGCACATTATAATAAAAACAATAAATAGATTGTGCCTTAAACACACATTGAATAGACTATTTCGAAATGCAACCAGATGCTGGATTTCATTAAACGCAACACGAAGGATTTTAATAATCCACTTGTACTGAAGACATTATTTGTATTATTAGTTAGATTAAGACTGGAGTACTGTAGTATAAATTGGAGTCTTCAGTATATGATATACATACATTAATAGAATTGAAAATGATCAATGATCGATTCACGAAATTTGCGCTACAAAATCTATTACCATTAACAAGAGACAAACGAAATGAACTCCTAGAGGCCTTTATACTCTTTGTCAGTGGAGGGAGATTCAGTGTACTATTTTTGTCAAATATCAGAACGATCCGTTTATTGTTAATTCTTTTATTAGATGTCAAATGTAATATAATTCTTAAATATATACCAAGAGATCCCTGAATATTGATTCTATAATATCCATAGCATCGCATCATTCATCATAATGTGTAGCGTTTCAGCAAACATCCTTGGCCAATATTTATTGTAACGTTCAATAATGTCCAACATTATCAAAATCAATGTTATGTTATGTTTGAATGGCATGTTGCGATAAAGCAGAAGCACCGCATCTAATTATGCACCGCATAAATATGAAATGATATCGGAAAATTGAGGCCCCAGATCCACAAATGATTTCAAATATCCATATTCACAATTGCATTCACACAAAATAAATTATTTTACAATGCGGTCTAAAGTTATTTCATTCATAGCAAATTGAAATGAAGAAAACCAATTCATATACATATTACATAAAAAGAAATAGTAAACAAAATTCAATTAGGATATTAAATAAGTATCGAACATATATAAAAAGTTATATAATGCTTAAAAAGCAAATACAAACAGCGTGCGCATCAATTGAATTTGAAATTTGCTAATTGGACAAGATTTGTTTATATTTCCATCAAACAGTCAAGCAGAAATTCACATGAAATCACAAACACTAACACATCATTTTTTTTTTTTTAATATTGACCTCGTCTATCATTAATATCAATAATAATCTATGAAATGCATAACCAAAAAATAATAATTATCAAATTGATGTGTGTGATAAACTGAACATCATAAAGTATCTTAATTTATACTGTCTGATGTGGTGCGCACGTAAAAAATAAAACTAATCTAATCTAATATTCATTCTTTCCCTCTATATATTGATGATGATGGTAATTCATTCTGTGATTTTTAATTCTCACAATATGAAAATATTTGAAAATATTTGTTTTTTTTTTTAGTTTTAATTCAATTAACTTAAAAGCGACGAATACCTTTGAACATTCTTAGATATATGCATATATATATATTATTATTAAATTAACAGTTATGATTTAACAGTTCCATACTCAGGGTGATTACTATAGAGATGTGCACGGATACCAAAAATTGTATCCGCATCCGGAAGTATCCGCACTGATTTCAATTCAATCCGTGGATATCCCCGGATATTAAGTAATTAATTTCATTATTGACTATACAAGAGTTTCGACCAACAATCTATGAAGACTATAGGATGGAGAGATATCGTTATTGCATTGCTTTGCTTACCGTGTTATTCGTTTGTTTAGAGTGAACGATTCATGACAAGTTAATTGTATAAAATTTGATGTCAATTTAGCGTGAGATTTGCCCCCAACTATTTTTTTCAATTTTTTTTTTATTTTTAAGTATCATATTTCTATCATATCCGCAAGTCATAAATTGTATCCGTATCCGCGAATATCCATCGCTCATCTCTATAGTGACTACTCTTTAAATAGTGCTCGCATAACTGAAACATCAGCAAAAAGAGAACAGAGAAACAGAGAAACAGAGAATTAAAGTAAATATTTATTCATCATGCACTAGTATTTATTTTTGGTTTTGTCCAATTCCTGCCACCAGCCCTGACTGGTATTTATTTTGTGAAACCATTTCTTTTTCAATCTATTTTTATAAAACTTTAAATATATAAATATACAAAAATTTCTGAATATAATTAAATATAAAAAAAAAAAAAAAAACATAAATGAAATTATGCTATACTTTTAGTCTCATGTTGAGCTTCGAAAAAATTTATTAATTGTGTGTGATCCATCCAATCGATGGATTATGGAGAATGTGTGATCAAAGAAGTGTAAGAGAGGTAGTCGCATCATCAGTTTTACAATTACTAAATGTAAAAAAAAACAAAATAATAATAATAAATAAATAGAAAAAAAAAGTGACTAAGATTTCTATGGATTTAATGATGTATAAGTAGAAAAAATATGGTGTTTGATGTTTTTCGTCTATAGTTTAATTTGTCTTTCAATTCACATATTATAGTAATATAAATTATAAATAAATAAGTAGGTTTGAATAAATAACCAATCCCAATTATCAGCATGCATAAGTATATATATTTTTTTTTTACCGAAGACCAAATTAAATTTAAAGTGTTTTGGATCGTGGCAATAATATTGCATAAGAGATCATCCATTTAATTGATATTGCCCAAATAAATATATTATCGAATTTTATATTTATTTTTCGACATTGCACATATTTTGTTCAATTTATTTTTACGTTTTTTTTTTTATAATTGTGTTGTGTGGAGATGTGATTCATGGAATATAAGTATATATTGATTCATAACACACAATTTACTGTTGGGTCAAGCATTAATACAATATATTGAAAACTTATACCATCCATGCGGTATGGGGCACTTAAATAAAACGTTAAAACCATTAAGCATATAAATCGATCAGATGAATGAAAAATGAATAAACAATTATCAAACTACCACCCAATGGGCTTTTTTACAGCCATAAACTACATTACACTCTTGAATTCACTAAAAAAAATAAAAAAAAATTAATTTAGTGCATCATTCCATCGAAATTCAAAAAGCTGTTTATTATTTCGTTTATTTATTTATTTTTTATAATTTTGATTTTTTCTTTTCGTTTTCTTTTTAAAAAAAAAAAAAAATAATAATAATAAAATACTTCAGTTTTCATCGTTTTTGTTTTCATTTTAAAAAAATAAAAATCGCACCATGTTGCTGTTAACATCACCCATGGGCCAAAATGGTTTGTGTTTCTATCTGTGGTGCCAACAAAAAAATATAATATATATACACAACTTTTAATGTCATCATCAATAATTTCCCGGATAAGAGAAAGTTTAAAGTACGAGGCAGTCGCGCTTCACAACACAACACAACCAAACAGTTATTTACACACCAATTCTACTTATATCCAAATAAATGTTATAATGTTTACACAAAACAAAAAAAAAAAAAACGAAAAAATTCGCGTAAATTTACGTCGATTTATTTAAATGGAATATTATTTTGTGGATGGCTTATCTTTGAAACTGACTTATGATTTTCTGTTTGAATATTTTAAGTATATAAAAAAAATAACAAGAATTCGAATTTATATTTTTTTTTTGTTTATTGTTAAACGCGCGAGTTTTAAATAACATTGAATGAATATTTATGTTGGCTTGTGTGTAAAGGAGCAACATTAAATACATAAATCAGGTAAACAGAAAAATATTATTATTTCTTATTCTTTATTATTATTATTTTTGTTTTTTTTTTTCTGATTCTGATTTTATGTTAACGAATTAATTTCGGTATTCCACCAATTAAATTGTGATAATTGAATCATAGATTGAACGGGTAGTTTAAATTTTAACGTGACCCGCAGCCGACACCTGTCGGTTGCAAATGAATCATTTTTAGCATAGGAATGATCAATTTTTCAATATTTTGTTAACTATAGTCTATTCAGAATAAAATTTCCAACCGGTCATAGTACAAGGTTAGGTTTTTTTTTCTAACTTACAAAAATACCTATCCTATAAATGCATATATTTTTTCGACTTTTGTTTAAAACTGCGTTTTTGAAGTAATAAATATTGTAGTAAAACAGTGTCAAGATGTCAATGTTTCTAAAAAAAAAAAAAATGAGTTACCTTGCTTCTACTGGTTTCTATAGTAGCGAAATCAGAAAATCCTTGATGATAATAGTTGGAAATATCAGGTTGCAATGTCAAGTTCACATAGTAATTTAAATCAATTCATATTTCCAATCCATTTATTTATTTATATATTTATTTCATCATTATATTAATGTGTTTAGTGTACGTTTCTCCCACGAGTCCCACCTACAATACAATAGAATACAATACAATACAATATAATGATTGCCATTCGTGGTAGGATTTGAACATAAATTTTCCTGGGAACAACGGGAAACCAGTCTATCCCTATAAGAGAGATAGAAAGAAACTTAAAACTAACATAAGTATTTATTTGTTCATTATTGTAAGTTTCACAATTATCCTTAAAACGACTCATTTGCAAAAAAGAAAAAAAAATCGAAAAAATCCGTAAAAATCTGAAACCCGCGCGGGTATTTTCGGGTAATACTCGTACCGGGTGTCGGTTGCGGATCGGGTTAAAATTTAAAATGCCCATTCAGCCTCTGAATCTAATAATCGATAGATGTACCAAATTCTTTGTAAGCAACAATTTATTTTGCAACACATTTTTAGTATTTTATTATATAAGTTTATGTTAATCAGTTAAAACAAAAGAATTGCCAACAACGTTTATTAAACAGATCCTTAATCTTAAAATCAATATAATGAAACCAAGCCAAGATTATTTGTTAAGATAAAAATGGCTACTTATCACCTGTGTGAACTGTGTGTGTTTGTTCGTTTCATATAGATTTGTTTATGTTCAATTTAAATTAATTTCATGATTGTATCGCACGATTCGCTCTTTAATATTGGTTTAAAAAATTAAATTACAATAGCAAACACACAACAAACACGGTACAAATGGAAACTGTTGACCAAACCATACCAAGCAAGATCAGACCAATTGGTTGGTATAATATGCCCGGCCTACGCATTTAATCTATATCTGATGATCTTATTGAAATGATCACAACTTACAGAGTTTAAAATAAACATTAGACATGTGCATCGAAAATACCATTAAATATAGTTTTGTGATGTCTTTGGCACCTTTGTAAATAATTAAACAGAACATCAAAAAAATGTTAGGCCAATTAATAAAAATCATGCTTGATAATTTTACATACATTTTTTTTTGTTAAAAAATTTATGTGATAAGCAGAAAAAATGGAATTAGTTTCTGATAGAAGAGCGCAGTGGCGAAATGGTTTTAAGTTTATCTGTATAAATGAAGTAATTTATAAACTTCTTCCTTGACTTCTTCTTTCAAAAATCAGACATAGTATTACTTATAGTAATTTATTTATAATTTTTGTGAAATCTTGCAAATCGAAGATTAGCTGATATAGTTGCCCTATTTTCGACAAATGTATTCATTTTTGTATTACTACTTCATATAATTATTGATTAGCTATTGCTCTGATAACGTTTAGCTATTTTTTTTTCTAGTGAAATGTATTAGAGTGAATTAGCAACGCTGAAAAGACTCTCACACGCAGGGATGGTAGTTTTACGGAAACGATAAATTTTTGAAACGTTTGTAAACGTTTCCGGAAATCTTGCAACTTTTCCAAAAATGTTTTTTTTTATTCAAGAAAAACTTAATAAAAAATACTTTTTAGCCATTCATTAACATAGAATCATATCTCAGTTGTTGCCTGAAGATGGAGGTACTCTTCTAATACACAAAATTGCAACAAAAAAAAAATCTGTTATATTTTTATTTTTATTCGTAGAGCTTTATTGACAATTACAAAGTATCGAAATGTATAAAATAAAATTCAATTCAGTGCATCAAACTGTCAACTACCTGCAAAATGAAAGCATTTAACGCAATTCCCTTGTGCATTTTTTTTGTCTTACCCTGGAATGGTATGAAAGTCATACCCTCAAAAGGTATGAGAAAGTATGTATTGGAACGTTTATACCATAATTATGGTATAGATGTGGTATGAAATTTTTAATACTATACACAGGTATAACGTATAGTATTAATGTTCCACTATATACCTTCCCATACCTTTTTATGGTATGAGTTTCATACCATTCGAGGGTATCACAATTTTTTTTCACTATGACTAACTTTTCCATGGAACGTTTCCACACTATACCCTCCCTGCTCACACGTCGTTTTATATATATTAGTGTGATTCCCCAATATATTAGCGTACAATTTTCTTTGCTTAAGTAAGAGGGGGAGTATATAGGCTACAATTTATTTACTACATATAACTGTTGTCTGTAGTGACTGTCTATTTTTGATCTATCCATCAAATTGCTTATGAGTTATGATTAAGAAAATTTTAATACCATTAAAATAAATAGTGTATAAATAGTGTTTATAAAAATTAACGACAAAAAACAAAAAAAAAATTGTAATTATTTAAATTTAAATAATTAAAAAAAATAAGTTAAACATAAACGATAATGAGAATTAAAGAATATATATATTTTCCATTGGGCTATAAAACTTTCGAACATTTGAATTGAATTTTCAAAATATGTAAATAGAAAAAAATAATAATAATAAAAAGATATTAAGTATATGTAATAATAAAATTTACTTTAACCAAGTTGACACTAAATTAACTACAAAACAGCGTCTCCTTTCATTATTTCTTGTAAATTGCAATATACTTTCTCATAAATCGTTATTTACCGAATAACTGATATGTTGATATTAATATATGTATACACATATATGAGTAGAGTATATATATTGGATAAGTAATACCAGTTTATCGTTAGGTTGCGGGTTATAATTGTATAAAATAATAAATAAATATGTATATGGAAAAGATCGATCGTTCAAATTTGTGTGCTCTATACGGCAAATGGATGAGCACACAGTATTATATATATATATATGCATGTGGATGTGTTATAGAAACTCTATAAATATTTACACACCATAATTTCTTGGTTAGATTGCAACCAAATTGCAAATCAATTATCAGCAAAAAATATTATTCATTTATAATATATTATAAATGGTAAAAAGCGATATAAATGTAAAAAAAAAAAAATTGTTCCTCACTTCATCTTCAACAAGGTGCATTTTATAATGCACACACTCTATCCACAAGAAATTTATTTGTTCGCGTATTATAGATTATATATAGTTATTGTATATATATATATATATACTATACATATAAATAGTTTTTTATTTATACTTTTTCGTTTTAAATATTATTAGTTGTATGTTCACTGTACACTTACTTACCTATTTTGCTTATTGCAAAATTCTATATTGCATATACATATAAGTATATCTATAATATTTGAAAGGGTTTTATATTTAATAAATGCGGTTGTAACTATTTATATGCAACGTATAACTAACTGGCTCTTATGGTGGATTGCGGACATTGATTTCCTTCTTATTTATTTATTTTCCTTTCAATTTTTTTTTGTATTTTGTTTTGTTTTGTTTTCATTTTGCTGTTTTTTTGATTGTTTTTTAAAGAATCGTTTTTTTATTCGTATTATTTATATATCACGGTGTATAAACATTTTTTTTTATTCATATTATAAGCTATAGGTTATTGCGTAAGTTATGGTCGATGGCTTTTTCGCAAAAGTCAAAAGATCGCTTTAGTAGTTAAAGAATGAAGAGGAAAAATGTGTGTGCGGTGTGTAACTTATATATTCGTTGTTTGGGTATACTATCTATCACCTATCGCACGTCTATATGGATACATTACATATATTACAAATAAATACACATAATATATTGTATCGTATAAGATGCAAAGTGTAATGTACCATATGTGAAATTTGTGAACAACATTTATATTATAATACATATATCTTTAAAAAATAATATACTATGAAGTTAGCATATTTATGTAAATTTTATACCTGGGTGCCATGGTCATTCCGCTCATCCCATTTCAATATATTGTTTAACGATAGATATTATAAAATAATAATAATATCCCAATACACACACACACACACACACACACACAAAATATTTTGCATAGTACACCATATAAGCCGTGTATTATATATATTATAATCGCAGCAGGTGGGTAAAAATTTGTACCGATTGATCTACAACATGGCATGGAGAGTGCGAGAGGGTTAATCTAAAGACTTTATTTATATCGCGCGCAGGTTTTTTGTTCAATTTAAAGGAAATGCGAGTTTTTTTTTTGTTTGCTCTTTTTTTTACTCATCTTTCATTTAATTTGTAAATAGTTTATGATTATTGGCTGCGCTTTGGAGAGGATATTCATACGCTTGCTAAATTTCGCTAAATTATAGTATCAGTTTTTTTCATGTAATTTATTTGAAATTATCTGGTGTGCATCATAGCAATATAGTTCTTGAATCTGATTTATATATTGGTAAACTGGGTGTGCAATAAGCATAAACAGATAATTAATAGTTGCAATGTTTCGTTGCTGTGCAAAATGGTAAAATATTTCAAATATACGTAAGGTATATAATGTGTGTTAAAAAAACTTAGTTTTTTTTTAATGAACTATAGAAAATATGAGAAATTGTCATTTGGAAAATAGTTACATCTTTTCAAAATGATTTTAATTTTAACGACAATAAGAATTAAAAGAATACTTTCAAGAAAAGTGCAATCCAATGTGGTTTTTTTTTAACCACATGGCTTTTTTTTTTTAACCACATGGTCTTTTTTTTCAACCATGTGGTCTTTTTTTTAACCATGTGGTTCTACCTTATGGCTGAGGCAAGCACCTCGAAATTCGCAAAAAAAAAAAATATGACGGTAATCTTGAGACAAAATGCAACTCAGAAAACAATGGTACCGGCAGTTCTAAAAAAGTTGATCCACCCTAATGGATATGGCATATCACTATAAATGAAAATATAACTAAGAGAATGAGCTTAACTTCTAAACGGTGGATCGTACAGAAAAAGTTTGTATGAATGAAATGTCCGTCTCTAAAAAGGGGTAAAGTGTTCGTGTTATTTTCTGTTCGAGCAACCTTTTAGGAGTTAGGCCCATTCGTATGATAAATTCTCACGCTAGCGTCATAGGTGGGATATAAGGGCCTAAAATTTAAATCCTGACAATAGAAAAATATTTCTACGAAAATTTATGTGATTTGATCGAATAATCATTAATTTACTAAACTAAAATCAATCATTAAGTGGTGAAACAACCACTTTATGGTAATGCTCTTTGTATCTATCTATCCGTCAGTGCGATAACTTTAGACAGTCAACTTTTTAAACTTCTGGTTTTGGATATCCGTTATATATGTCAATAGTGAGGTCAAGTTCGAAGATGGATGTGGTGGTGGGTTACAAGCACACAGAGTACTGATTATCAAAGTAGGCTGGTTGTTTTTAAATTATCAAAATAGGCTCATTTAACTTTAGTTCCATTCACGTGCATTGACACCCCGTTTCACCACTTGGGTATACCCGTTATACGATTTATTTATATTGCATATTTATAGTGAATTGTTTTACAGTAACCTGTGGCAGTTCTATTTATTATTTATTGAAATTTTAAGTTTTCTATTTAAAGATTTATAGAAATATTGTATATAACAAAACCGTTTAATGAAATCATCTTCTGATCATTAAATATATTCAATTATACGGTGGGAATTAATCTTTTCACATGACAATAAAAATTTCTTATTACATATAACTAAATCAAGTATATTAATAGGAAAAGAAAAAAGAAAAACCAAACTCCATGCGTAATTGTTAATATGTTTGATCTTTGCAGGAACCTAAAAATATGTAATATAAACATTTAAAATAAACGTAATATGCTATCAATTGTATAATATGATGGTACGTCGTATAGGTATATATTTAACGCTGCAGTGTGCGCATGGCTACCTTCAATACCATATATCTATCTTCTCTATGTGCATAATGGTAATTAATAATAAATAGACAAGTCATACGTCATATTCTTTACAAAATACAAAAAGCAAAATAATAAAAAAAAAAATATGTGTAACATTTCGGTTCTGCTATGTTTTCATCGCCCGTCATTTACAAATCAAATCATATATTAAAATGAAATCAAAATTTCTATGAAAATGAAAGCCAATCCATCTTTCTCTTTATACCAATATTTCCACATATTTGTTTGTTTTTTTTTCTCTTTGATTCTTTTGAATATCTTGTTCCGATAAATAGTGTTTAAAAACCTACCTCTTCCAATAGAGCTGATTTATCACAAATTGTATATAAAAATGAAATTGATGTCAAATCAAAATATATATAGAGGAATCTTTTAGCTCGACGTGTATTCGATGCGCCTCATCAAAAAATAAATAAAAAATTTTGAACGTTTTAACATTGTATAAATATGACAGATCACTATTTAGACGCTGCATGAGATGCATTTATATGCCTGGCTTTATAATTGAATACAAACATTTTTATATGTGATTAACAAATTAATAAGTTCGTTTTTTTTTTTTTTTCGATTTTATTTGAGTTTGAGCTTGAATTAGACAAATTTGTTAAATAATAATTGGAAATAATTCATTGTGTTCACACTGCACATTAGGGTGGTACGATTTTTCGTACTTTTTAAAATAAGAATCGGCCTGGTGTGCAAAAGCGGTCAAATTCAATTATGAACAACATTTGTTCTGGAGGCAATATGGGCGTATAACAGCTAATAAAACTTAGATGCTTGTAGTTATCACATACTTCAAAGGACCTCTAAATAAAACATCTATAAAATGAAAATGGAATTTAAGCACTTAGCTTAAGATATTTCGACGTTATAGCAAAAGTATGCGCAGTTTCCTATACATTTTTTCTTTTGTTTTCATACAAAATTTTAAGGCTCTTGAGTAGGGTGGATCGATTTTTTTTCATACCTTCTACCATGATTTTCTGAGTTGCATTTTGTCCTCTTATTAACGTGTTAAAAGGATTTTGAAAATAAATAAGATCTTCGATGAGCTCAAGCGACCCACAAGGTAGAACCTCGTGGCTTTTTTTTTAACCTCGAGGTATTTTTTTTTAACTACGAGGTGGTTTTTTTTAAACCTCGAGGTGTTTTTTTTTTTAACCAAAAACTACGAGGTTCTACCTTGTGGTTTGCTTGAGCACATCGAAAATCTCATTTATTTTCAAAATCTTTTTAGCACGTTAATGACAGGACAAAATGTAACTCAGAAAATCATGGTAGAAGGTATGAAAAAAAAGTCGATCCACCCTACTCTTGAGGGGATGGAAGGACAATATTATAAGAAAAGCCTCCAGTACAAAGGTTGTTCAGAATTGAATTTGGCCACATTTGTGTGGCAGGTCGATTTTTATTCTAAAAAAAAACGAAAAATCGCACCACCCTACTGCACATATATTACCTCTCACCTTTTGGGTACCTACATTTTTAATATTAGGGAAAGAAAAAAACTATGTTTTGTATGGAACTTGAAATGATTTAGCAGAGAAATACGAATTTATGACATTTATTGTGCAACATCAACTAACTATTTTACAAATTTAATCGATTTTATTTCACTTTTCTTTTTTTCGGTTTTATGCTCTGCTTACTTTTTTAATCAACGGACTTAATGTTAATATGTAGTACTTTATGAGTCATCAATATATATTCATTTTATTATTCATATTTATATAATATTAATTCATCAACAACTGCTTGTCACCGGATGTTCTATAGACAATATATTTTATTTATTCTTGCCACCTACTTTAGAATGCACGCCCCATAACAAATTTAATTCACTCACTTCACTCAAATCCATTTTGATTTTTTCTCTTTCAAACAAAATTTGAATATTTATTAGTTTTGTTTGTTGTACAAGATTAAAACTCATCCATTTAGTATTCATGTATCATAATAATACCATAATAATATATTTCCTATAAAATTGAATATGTTGATACTATTAAATTTATTAAATTTAATGTGTATTTGAATTTATTCACCAGGAACTCTATACTTATAATATTTATTATATCTACAAGAACTAAATATGTGATTACTTACTTGCCGTATACCTAATAATTTTATCACGTGTAATACATTTTTGATAAATGTAAACATTTCTATTTTTTCCTATATTTTATAAATTCACTTTTGTTTTCATGTCAATTGTTCTGATTCATATGTTACCACTTCTATTTCCACGTAAAGTTCCTGGCCCGCGTAACTATTACCGGCTTAATCGAAGATATTTTCAAATCTATATAAAGTCGGATAATTTAAATGTAAACGGTTTTTAATTGATCTCTGCATAGTTTGTGAGATAATTTCTATTTCTAAATTCGATGCAATTTTTAGTATACGAAATAACTAATTAAATATTGTTAATAAGTTTTTTTTTGAACCGACGTGAATTGACTAATTAATTGAGTTATAACAATGGTCCAGTTGAGATAATTTTTCGGCACTCAAATGCTTGATTACTTACTTCACTTTTGAAAAATGATAAAATTTAAAAAAAAATAAATAAAGTAGGTAGTTAACCCAATAAACAATTTTTCTCTTGAGAACGGTCCTGGAACTGTGAAAAATGGTTCTAGAACCGTTCTATTTTGG
>JAABKK020029948.1:3975-15846 GCA_011634745.2 Catotricha subobsoleta | reverse complement strand
GAATTAAGCAATGAGGAAAAATAGGCAATTAAAACAAAATCCGATCGGATCGAAAAAATATCGGATTGCCATCCCTATAGTATTTCTATATAAATTTAATGGTATAATATTTTAAGTTATTGGATTATGTGTCAATGTTTAATAGTATAATGTTCTTTTAAATACATAATACTAATTTAATACCTTTAAAGGTAAATGGTGAATTCAAAAATCTACCCCATCATATTTTTTTGATCTTTGTTAAAACTTTATTATAAGAAAATAAAGCTGAGTTATAATTATTTCAATATTTAATTTATGTTTATTGTATATCTCTAGTGAAAATAAAATTGTCATACCCTGGAATGGTATGAAATTTATACCATAAAAAGGTATGGGAGGGTATATATTGGAACGTGCATACCATAATTATGGTATAGATGTGAATGAACTTTTTAATACTATACACAGGTATAACTTATGGTATGAATGTTCCAATATATACCTTCCCATACCTTTTTATGGTATGAATTTCATACCATTGCAGGGTATGACAATTAGTTTTTTTTTCACAAGGGATATCATTATTAATGTTAAGTAATTCCGTTTTGCATTTTATTTGATTTAAACAGTTGACAGCCGTAATTTAAAGGAATCAATAGAACGAGCTGAATTTTCATTATATTTGGAATTATGGTTTGGCGAACAAACAGGAGCAATATTAACATTAGCATCGTCTAGAGTATTACAATTAAATTTCCATCCTGGTCGTGGGCTACATTATCATTTACCAGTTTTATTTGATTATTTTCATTTGGCTTCAATAAGTGTGGGAATTCATGCAAGTTTAGTTGCCTTACATCAGCCTTATATAAAGTATGTTCACAATTATAAGAGTGTTATTTTCATATTGTTTTTTTTGTTAATTTTAATTTCTTAATTCATAAACATAATTTATTAATGAAAATAGCAAACGATTTTATTTTCTGATTTAAAATATGATTGATAACTTTGAACTAATTGTATATTTGTCAGAGAAAAGCATAAGTGGTTTTCAATAAAATTATAAATACATAACTATAGGTGATTTGAAGCGATACTTACTTAACCGCTCTCGTAACTGCTACTGAAGTTGAAGACGTAGTGCACGCGAAATTAAATTTTGCTTAACTACATTCATGTTCTCAAGACGATGACAGCAGTTAAGTTTTTTCGAAAATAGAGTAGTTGATTTTTTTTTTCAACTGCAGTTAAGTGTTAAGTCCGCGCGAAATCACCTTATATTGTACATTCCAAGATGCAATAAATCTGATTTCATAATCTGACACATGTAATACAATGTCAGTACAAACATACTAACGATTAATATTTTTTATTTTTTTTTTAAATTCCTCTGGTTTTTTTTTTTTTTTTAAAAAAATTTCGTCCTTTGTGCTGCTATTTAAAGGAAAAGTATTTTACACTTTGTACAAAGTTGGTAAGGCTATTATTATTATGGCTTTCTTGTTATTCTATTATGCTTTTAACAATATTTTGTTTATTTTCTTTTGTTCTCATTTTCATTCGATATTTAATTTATAAATTTGTTAAATTTCGTCTATTTAATTTTGTCAGCTACTTATAATATAGTATAATATTAATTGCAGTGCACCAAAAAGTACGAAACCATGGATTGGTGGCGGAAAATTGAATTGTCGAGGAACAATGTCTCCAGCCCCACTCGAAGCAATATTTTTTGGACCACAAATTGGAAATGGTGCGAAATGTGGAGGTGGGGCAGCAAGTCGAATTGCTTATGCTCGACAGGTTTGTTTTATAGATCACCACCGCCAGCATTAATAACATCGATTCCAAAAATAATTATCAAACAAAAAAAAATCTTTTTTTTATGTATTTTGTAGGTTCACAATGAAATATGTGTTTTGCTCTTAGGTGTACTGGATTCATTGAAAACTAATTTATCTGAGTTCAGTACGGTAGTCGATTACCGATACACTATTATATCAAATACATTTACCACAGAATTTAATGATACAGCCCAACGGTTACGAAAATTGACCGACACAGCAAAAGTATATTCACAAATATTTCAAATTAAAAAAATGTTTAATTTATATATATTTTCAGATACAGACTGAAGATGATTTTGCGGTACGTGCAAATGCTGACATTGCCCAATTATGTGCAGAATGTATTTTATATTGGAGACGAATATTGGTGGCAGCCAGTCAGCCTTCTGTACACAATCTTCTAGCAAAAAAACATCATACGTTACGAGTTAAACGGTTCTCTGAAGGATTTTTTTTCACTGAGAACCCTAGGCATTCAGCAGCCACATGCTATGATACAAACTATCAGAACTATGCTAGTATATCCGAAATGGCTAGACGTTCTAGATATATGTCCTCATTGCCACCTCTACCAGTACATTGTACTTCTTTAGACGGAGATTCAAATTCGCTACCATTGATTTTTGAGGATAAATACCAGGAACTTCCTAAGACACCTCGACGAAGAATTGGCAGTGGTAATTTTTAATTTTATTTCCCTTTATTTTAAATATAGCTTTTAAATATATTTCTTTCAGATCCTCATATTAATGGAGTTGAAGTAGCACCTAGTAAACCCTCACAGTCGCCATCAAATTTAGGTAATTCAACCACAAATCTAAATTGTAGAAAGGAATGTTCATGTGGAATAAATTCGGTTGTAGACTCATCACAGCATAATCGAAGTTATGTCGGAGTAATGACACCGCGCATTGCATTAGGTGGAGATATATTACAAGCTAGTTTATCAATCGCACCTGCTGCACATAATGGTATGATTCAAAGAACTCTATCGAGACATTCAGTTTCGACGGCACTAGATCCAAATTATCTGTGTGAACAAAGTGCAGCATATATTAACGGATCTAGCACTTTTCCAACAAGGCACAGTAAATCCTTAGACCAATTAGAAATATCAGTGTTGTCGTCATCCTTACCACGAAATAATGTTCATAATATGAATGGATATCAAAATCATTATAGTAATCAACAGCTAAAACCTCATGAATATTCATTCAGTAAAAACGAAGAAATTCACACCGAAGATTTACTTCGAAATATAAATGAATTTCGTGAAAAATACAAAAATCCGGGTAATCAATTACAAAAATATCCAACTTACACAGTCAATGAAGAAGTTTTAACAAATGGAATGCATAACAATCATAAATCCATGTCTACACAAAATCACAAAGTTTCAACATTAAATCGAAGTATAAGCGCAAATAAAAGCACTAAAACTGACTTTCTGCATAAAATGAAAACACAGAATGACCCACCAGCATGCTATTACAACTCTTTGCCAAAAGGATCAGGACGGGGTATATCACCAAGAAACTCATATCCACCTGTACGGAGTAAACAAAAATTTTCAATACCAATGCAAAGTAATGTAATGGCTTGTGTTCGATTATCCGACCTAAAAAATATTAATAAAAATCAAAATTATAATAATTTAAGTAGTTCTGAAGAAAGTGAACCACCAAGTCCAAAATCAAAGAAAAAACACCAACGACGATTGTTGTCGTCAGCTAGTGTGCCTTTTAAATTAGAAAATTTAGATACTGAACAAAATCCAAATTTTAGTGAAAGTTTACCAAATTTAGCGCCTCCTCCACCACAATTTGTTACATCGTCGAAAGCAAATAAAGTTAGCAGTGAATCAACCTCGTCGCTTAGTGATCAAAGTGGATGGGTTTCTAGTAGAAAAAGCTCTGGTCAATCAAGTCCAGAAACATTAAAAGATGAAATACAAAAAACAATAAATGGAGAACAACTACGATTAAAATTATTAAAACTATTACAAGAACAACCAAAGTCGCAAATAGTAAACAATAGAAAATCAAGTGAAATGAATGGAGACGTTTTAATACATAAGAAAATTACATCAGTTACGGTTAAACTTAAACCAGGCCAAATGGTGTTGAAATCACAACAGCGAAATACAGAAAATGAATGGATAGAAACACCACCAGTTCAAAGTGGACTTCATCCATATATACGAAAGGAACTATGCACGACTATCACACCAATACAAGGTCTACAACAAATGACATTGGATGGAAAATTGCGAAAAACCCCAAAGCATTCTGCAGAAAAATCTAAATCAGAGTTTGATTTAACCACCTTAAATGATAGTAATCTATTTGATAATTTGCGCTTACCACCCCCACAACAGTTTAGTGATGCACCATTGCCACCAGATCAATTTAGAGATCCGCCATACTTAGTAGACACAAATGCAATACGGCCAGAAGGTATTGAGGTTGGAGCTATAGATAACCCATTGTATCATATTTATGAATCAATAAAAAATAGACCAATTCCAAAATCAATAAGTAGTCGGAATCTTAATCACACCGGCCCAACATCTCCAATCTCAGATCATATGGAATGTTTCAATAATTTGCTAGCCAATAAATACGATGAAAAACTGCAAAAAAAGATTATTAATAAAAAATCTGATGTCACATTTCCTTTGATGCAATTTGAAAAGTGTCGCGAAGAATTCCGAAAACAAATTAATTACTCTGGACAAATATATTCAGATATTACAAATTTAGCATCTGAATTACCATACTTTCATATAAGCGATGAGTATCGTGCATTCTCACCAAGTGGAATGCATTTAATTATTTGCGTTCATGGTCTAGATGGAAATTCAGCTGATTTAAGATTGGTTAGAACGTATTTGGAGCTTGGACTACCTGGAGCTAATTTAGAATTTCTAATGTCAGAACGTAATCAAGGTGACACATTTTCGGATTTCGATACTATGACTGATAGGTATATAGTCTAATGTTACTCAAAAAAAAAAAAAATCTTCAGTTTTTTAACCTACATTTCTAATATAAAAAATTATTCAATTATTATTTACAGACTTGTATCCGAAATTCTTTATCATATTGAAACATGTGGCCTGAATCCATCACGAATATCATTTGTTGCTCATTCTTTGGGAACAATTATTGTTAGATCAGCCTTATCTCGACCACAAATGAGACCACTTTTACCTAGACTACATACATTTTTATCACTTTCAGGACCTCATTTGGGTACACTTTACAATTCAAGTGGACTAGTTAACATGGGTGGGTAATGGTTGTTTTAAATATGTTTTAAACTATTATTTAATTTATAATATAAGTTCAATATTAAACTGTTTTCTTAAATGCTTAAAGATATTCCATTCGATGCATAATTGGGTGTATTACTTCATACTCTCCTGATATTTTGAAAAATATATAAATTAACTTGCAATCTGCGGTACCTATCAGCTTTCTAAAGAGCCCTCGATTATCAAATTATATCCATGGGTATTGATTGGGTTGTCGAACTATCGGTGACAAAGGGTAGCTTGTTGGGAAATTTAAAAAAAATATCGTGGAAATGTTCTCTTTTTATTTTCGGGCGGTTTTATTTATAAAATATAAATCCAACAAAGATTAAAAAACGATGTGTCTATACGATGTGAACAATTGATATCGGCAAACCATATCGATGTAATGTATATTTGAAATCGATATCGTTTTCGATATCGTATTGACATCCTGCCGATATCCAAATTGATGCACATTCTATGTGAATTCGATAAGCCAGGGGCAGCGGTTGGACATATATATGATATTGAAAGCGATATCTCAGCTCTTTTTCGATATCATAATGATATCTGTGGTTATTAGGGATCAAATATTCAAGTCAATGCAACATTTTGCTCTTTAATAGATGCCAAAAATAAAGATATATCAAAATTATTTTGTATGGGTACTTGCCTTCCACGTATATATTCTTTGGTTTGGTTGTTTGAATTAGTTGCCAAAAATAACTTTGTTTACAAAAATTGACTATGCTATCGGTGAAATAAATTGCAAAGCTATGCGTTTGAATGATAAATTTGAACGTATTTGTTAAAATATATAATTTAGCATCATTTTTTTTTTGTGAGTTAAACTATACACGTTATACTTATTAATAATAATATATAATCTATATATATTTATATATGTATATAATTTTAGGAATGTGGTTTATGCAAAAATGGAAAAAATCTGGATCACTTTTACAATTATGTTTACGTGACACAACTGATCTACGCCAAACTTTTTTATATCGATTAAGTCAAAGAAGTACATTACATTATTTCAAAAATGTTTTATTGTGTGGATCGAGTCAAGATCGTTATGTACCGCAGCACTCCGCCAGACTAGAATTATGTAAAGCAGCTGTACGAGACAGTTCATGTTTAGGCACAGTTTATCGGTAATATTTCCGTTTTTACTTCTTTTTTTTTAAATTACATTTAAACTGTAATAATAATTTAATTTTCAAAATATACTTATAGTGAAATGGTTCATAATATATTAGCGCCAATGCTTGCTAGACCTGAACTTACATTAGTACGATATGATGTCCATCATGCATTGCCCCATACAGCTAATGCACTCATTGGTCGTGCTGCTCATATTGCCGTACTCGACTCCGAATTATTTATAGAAAAATTTTTACTAGTGGCTGGCCTAAAATACTTTAGCTAGCTAGCTGATTTTATTAAATTTTTTAAATTTGATTTTTTTTTTATATGCGATTAATAGAACCATAATGGTACTTATGTGTCATTTTTTTTTTAAAGAAAAAAAAAAGTACCCATTAATAGGTACAACGAAAAAGGTGTGAAAACCTATCTATATATATTTACATACTAAAAAAACGTGTGATTAGCAATTCAAATCTTACTATACTTACTCCACATAAAAATTATTTGTAAAAAATAATTATAGATATTAATAGCTGGTATTGTCGGCAAAAAAGAGTGTCAATTATTAGAACCTAGAAAGTACTATAATTTTATTATGCTTTAAAATTAATTTTAAAAAAATGAAAAGAAATATATATCAATAAGAACAAAATAAATCAAAATATTATACACAAAAGCAAACGTAAAATATAAAACAAAATTACTAATAGCTATAATAATTTATATAATTATAGAATCAATAGCCGATCAAATTAATAGATTTTTATTTTGATACACATACATCCAGATGCACACGGGGATAATCCACTGACTTGAAAAAACAATTAGTATCTACCTTAAAATTATGTGTTTTTTGTGTTTTTGAAGTTAAAATAATGAAGACCATTTTTTATTTTTGTAAAAATTAACTTAAACGCCGTTCAAATATAGTATAACGCATAAATTTCATTTGAACTCTACTTACTTTTTGTTTTGTGCGTTAAATTATCTTTAGTTTTCAATTTGTACACATCGTATAATAAAGCAGCGTGCATTTATGGTTTTATTTTTATAGTCATATGATTATTAATTTTAAAAATGCAACAGGAGAAAAAAAAAAGATGGAAACTGTATGATTATTAAATTTGTGTTTACGGAAGGAAACCCACAGCATCAACATATTGCCAAGGCTCCGATCTGTCACGTTACGCTCACATGCATATTTTGGCCAATATATTGAAAAAAGAGACAAAAAATCCTAATAATTTTCTGATCGCACAATATGAAGATCCCCAAGGCCTACAATTCGTACATACAAAGTTTTTTTTTGCGTATCTCTGATGGTTTCGGAGCTATAAGCGTTTAAAAGTGTCTAGTTACGTTACAACATTTACGAACTGAGTTTGAAGGTTTTAAACGTTTATATAGCTCCGAAACCATCAGAGATAGGTACGCAAAAAAAAACTTTGCATGTACGAATTGTAGACCTTTGGGATCTTCATATTGTGCGATCAGAATTTTTTTTAGGATTTTGTGTATTTTTTTTCAAGCTATTGGCCAAAATATGCGTGTGAGTGTAACGTAACACATCGGATCCTTGACCATATATAATTTTCATTTAAATCATAAGTTTAATTTTCAAGATACACAAATACAAAAAGAAAAAATTATCCTGATACCATACATTATATATAGTAATAGTTATTATGTTTCGGAGATTAAAAATGAGATGAGGCTCCTTCATATTCGTTGAATTAGGCAACCAAAACAACGATTTGAATAGGATTTCATAATTTCCTCTTATAAACAATATGTTAAAATCTATCCAAATCATTGCATTCGTTGCAAAATATAATTAATATAATACTAGCAAAACAATCCGTGCTTTTAGTCAAAAATGCCAATTAAAAGCATTCAAAAACCATATATTATTGCGTCCATAATTCTTTTTCTATTTCATAAAATTAGAAAGCATAATACTAGTGACAGACGAGAGAGAGAGATATTCTAGAATAACACGAAAGTGGTTTAAGCGAAATAAATGAATGAGTGTTACCTTTTATTCATCAAATTATTGCGTATTTACGTTTATTTTTATCAAATAGATTTATGTTGATGAAAAAAAGTAAAAACGGTTCTTTTAATTCGTTTAAACCATTATCGTTATTCTAGCGAAAAACCCTCTCGTCTGTAGCTAGCATATAAGTTATTCCCTAATACTTCTGAATTTTTTTTAATCGTATTTAAAATACTGAAAAATCGATATGCACCAATTAGTTTAAATAAATACTTAAAAGATTTTTTTTTTTTTTTGGAAACGATATTTTTTGCTATTTACTTGACCAATATATATAAAAAAAAAAAATCATTATTTGTTACACTATCGATGCTCCGAAGAAAATATAAAACAGTTACCGTTTTGCTATTGTACTGCGTAGTGATGATCTGGTGATACGAATTACAATTTATATGAAAAAAAAAAAATATCTATAACATATTAACTTTAAGAATAACATGAATGAATCCGAATAAAATCACAAAATTTAGAATATCTGGGAATAATAATCAAAAATGTATTTAAAAAAAAACAATTGGCCTAGACCTTAGTATTTTAATTGTGTATAATTGTTTAAAATGTATTAAAAGTCTTGGTCTTTTATGTACTTTAGTTACTACAAAAAATAGAAATATAAAATCAAAAGTAAACCATATATGCGATATATTTATAATTATGTTCTTCATTTAAAAGTTTTTATTTACTGTAAATAAAAATAAAATCAAATATTATGTACTTAGAGAACTAGTATTATCATTGGGCTTTTCATAATTATAGTTATACGTGGAAGTGTATTTAATCAGTAATTAAATACGTAAAATATGTAAAGAATGCGAACGTCATAAACATAAAATATTTCACTGCCAAAAATTTTAAAACATCAAAGATTAGTTTAATAAACTTAATAATTAACACAGATGGTCAAGGCTCCAATCTGTCACGCTACACTCACACGCATTATTTTGGCCAATATCTTGGAAAAAAAGAACATAAAATCTTAATAATTTTGTGATCGCACAGTATGAAGATCCCCAAGGCCTACAATTTGTACATACAAAGTTTTTTTTTGCGTATCTCTGATGGTTTCGGAGCTATAAGCGTTTAAAAGTGTCTGTCACGTTACAAAACTTACGAACTGGATTTGGTGGTTTTAAACGCTCTTATAGCTCCGAAACCATCAGAGATACAAAAAAAAACTTTGTATGTACGAAATGTAGACCTTTGGGATCTTCATATTGTGCGATCACAAAATTATTAGGATTTTATGTTTCATTTTTTAAGGATATTGGCCAAAATATGCGTGTGAGTGTAACCTGACAGATCGGAGCCTTGACCTGATAAATATTTAAAAAAAAAAAAAAAAAATTATTTAAGAAAGTATGTTAAAGACAAAGAAAAAATAAACATGAAATAAACATGAAATTGTTTAAACAGCAAACACTAAAAACATTTAGCATAAATCAAATATTCTATAAGTAAATGGATTAGGTATAGTTAAGACTGATATAATTTCAAAAAACCAAAAAAAAAAAACAAAAAAAAACAAAAAACAAAATTTTAAATTCAATATAATCAAAAATTTTTAATTATCACTTAATGATCAAATTTTATATAATACTTACTAGGTTATTAAATTTCTCCGATATATGCTTTATACCAATATAATTATATAAATAAATACAATCGACCTAAATAACGGCTTACTATTTGTCCAGAGTGTATAGAGAGAGGATATTTGAAGAATAAAAGATAGATTCGAAATATTTTTATCATTTCACCATCAGAGAAGAAGGGTAAAATACGATACGTTTATTAATTTTCTATGATTTGATTTTTCAAATTAAATTAATTATATGATTGTTGTATATGATGGACAGATTTCAAATGCTAACTAACTCATGTGTTATATTTTAATCCACTGATAGTAATTACTGATATTGTCGTTAAAATGGCATTAGGTACTATCTGTAATAGTCTGGAAATGCATAAGGTTGTATAATGCTCTTTGTAACATATCGCCGTGCAAGCTCAAAGATAAGACATCTTAAAACATAATTTTGATGCAAAAGGTCGTATCTGTATACGTTATCAATATACAGATACGATCTTTTGCATCAAATTTATGTTTTAAGATGTCTTACTTTTAAACTGGCACGGCGATATGCAGATAGCTGCTTATTCATTTCGTGACATTTGTAAATAGCACTTAATGTTATCCGTAATATTTGCAGATAGCACCAAATGCTTTTCGTGACATTTGCAGATAGCACCTAATGCCAGATCACCGAAGATATTCAACTTGAATGAAAAATAAAAAAAACAAGCTCATGTTACGGACATGGGGAAGATTATTTTTTTTTTACTTCAATTTTTAAAAAAAAATATATTTTTTTTTTGAAAAAATTCAAATATGTGTACCAATTCATTGGCAACTTCTTTTTAAAGTTAATTAAAAACATTTATTGTACTGCCGTTCTTCTTAAAGTTTCCCCTAAATATTTTTAATTTTAAAAAGACCGTTAAAAATATTTATCCAAAATCTGAAATTAATACGAATTATTTAATGTGTCTACCAGATTTGAGTTATTGTATGTTAAAAATGTATGTAAAAATTGAAAATAGTTACTTGCTATATACAATTTAGCAAAAAAAATATTCGTTCAAAATCGAGATATCGGTCTTGGAATTAAGAAAAAATGGCTGTTCAATAAATATTTTTAAATAACTTTAAAATTATAAAAAAAAAAGAAACTTCCACATCCATGTATAATTTTTTGACTGACTTTTACTTAAAAGTAACTATTGAGAAATCGAAATTGAAAAAAATCAAATATTGATTCTTACAAAAATGACGAGTTGTAAGCTTGTTTTTTACTGAATTGCCACATTTTGCCCCTCTTCTTTAGAGGTATTTTGTCTCCTTTACCGATTTATAATATTTGTTCATTTATTTTATTTATTTATTTATTTCCCTAGTGAAAAAATTGAAGTTGTTATACCCTGGAATGGTATGAGAAAGTATATTTTGGAACAATCATACCATAAATTTTACCTGGATGTGGTATGAAATTTTTAATACTATACTCATGTATAACTTATGGTATAAATGTTCCAAAATATACCTTCTCATATTATTTTATGGTATCAATTTCATACCATTCCAGGGTATGACAACTCAAGGGTTCAATGAAATAAGAAGGCGTTAAAACACAATTGGTAAAAGAAGGTGATAACATAAGAAGGCTTTATGATAAAAATAATTGGAAAGGGAAGGCGATAACATAAGAAGGCTTTATAATAAAAAGAAGGCGTTGTAATAAAAAGAAGGTTTTAAAATACAATTGTAAAGGGAAGGCGATAAAATAAGGTGGCGATAACACAAAAAGGCTTTATAATAAAAAGAAGGCGTTGAAATAAAAAGAAGGCATTAAAATACAATTGTAAAGGGAAGGCTATAAAATAAGGTGGCGATAACATAAAAAGGCTTTATAATAAAAAGAAGGCGTTGAAATAAAAAGAAGGCATTAAAATACAATTGTAAAGGGAAGGCTATA
>JAABKK020029937.1:0-15854 GCA_011634745.2 Catotricha subobsoleta | reverse complement strand
TTTGTTATAAACTGTTCTAATGAGCATTCAAGGTCAAAATATATTCACTTTTTATAAAATTTCAATCTAGTTTTAAACTGATTCATTTAAAAATATAAAATAAATATGTTAAAAAAAATTCCTGTCTCATTGAATTTCTAAAATAGTGTATTAAATGTCAAAACTTACCAGTTTACACATTTACGGCATCATATTTTCGTTACCATTTTCATGTGTAAAAGTGTAAAAGACTCGTAAAGAAAAATTGTATGGAGAAGTTTACATACCCATGTAAACTTTACGAGTATACGTGGTTTACGTTATTTACGAGGGTTGTAAATTTTTAAGTGAATATACCCTTAATTTTAATTCACATTCCGTGTATTATCATTGTCAAATTACTACTATCCATCAATTATTAAAAAAAATATTATTGTTTCGTATATTATATAAATTCTATATATAGGAATTGAGCTATGGATAATCAAATACATGATGGCACCACCCCCAACGACACTAACACTTTCAGTATCTACAGTTTTTAAGCAACTTAATATAACATAATATTGTTTCTTTACTTCATTTTGAGAATTTTGAAAAAAAAAAAAAAGTATTTGTTTCTCTATAAAACATGAATGCAGCTTACTCTTGTAAGCTTTTACAATAAAATTTGTAAAATTAAAAAAACTAAAATGAACAAAACAGAAAACAATTAAAACGACGAAAGCTGTATTGCTTTAATAAAAATTTATGGTGAAAATTTATAGTTTAGCTATAAAATATTGAATTTTCACTTAGCGAATAGCGAAAAAAGAGTTTGTTTTTTATTCTGTTCAATGTTATTTTTATTTGTGCACAGAGTTCCTATGTACGAAATTTACCTTGCAAACAATATCCACATATAGTTAACGACTTCAGTCTTCTTTCATATTATTTAATACGTTAGACGAGGCAACAGCGTTTTTTTTCTTCTTTTTTTTCATAAATTTTTCTTCTTCTATTTTTGTGAAGTCGAACGTTCGTTTCATAGAATTGAGTCTGATCGGGTTTATTTACCATTTACATTTAGCATATATAGTAAATATAATATATGAGTGACTACCTCATGCCATGCTATAATACAATTTTCTATTTTATGATTCGCCTCGTTAAGCTTTTACTATTATATTGTTGTTGAATATATATGGCAATGGCAGAGTACAACATAATACAAGTTATTTATTGTGCAAAAATCTGAAATATGTTTTTTATTCGGTTTCGTTAGATTCAAAGTCAGAAATGGTTCGATTCAGTATAGGAAAAGCAATAAAAGAGAGAATTTATTTATTTTAATTGTGAGTATTTTGATTTTTATATTTCTATGGAGGGAGTTGATGTGATTTTTCTGTTTTTTTTTTTTATATATTAGAAAATCTCCTCAAATCTTACATATAATAAGTAAAATTTTGCGTCACATGTTCCCATAGTCTCCTCCATTTTCAATAAAATAATATTTAAAATGCTAAAATGTCTTAATCTCTGTTTCGAGAATAATATTTTTAAATTTCCAGAAATCTAAATATTCTTTCCCAATAGTAGAGATGAAAGAAACTTATCACAGAAGAAAAATAGTGCTCACGGGCTCACGGCTTTGTTCTGAACTTTCCATATTACATGAACAACCAAATGCATGCATTGTGAAGTAATGTCGACTATACTAAGGAGGATAGTATAATGTTATGATAAAAAGAATAAAGAAGAAGATTTTTTTGTCTTCTCTCATTTAATATTTTTTTTTTTACCAAACAATGCTCACATAAAATGTACTTTAATAATAGTTTTTATTGTAGGTGTGGCCATAGAAACGACAACAAGGATGATAAGAAATTCCTTTTATTCGTTTTTGTTGCATAATATGCTATTAGCACCATCAACAATAAAAAATATCTATATACTTATACATATATTTTTTTTGCCTAAGTAGTATTTTAAAATTTTCCAAATAAAACCAGGTGTTCGTACTCATTCAATTTGTTTCAATCCTCAGGGTTTATAAATTATCATTACGAATAGAAAATTTAGTTTGCGTATAATACTTTTATAACAATTAATAAATGCTTGAATGGAACTCATCATAAAAGCGACTCGCTCTTGTCAATATTTTTGAAAGCTCGTTTTCATAATTAAATTTCGTCTCAATTACTTTAATGTTTTCTCGAAAATCATTTTTACCGTCTCTATCAAATTTAATCAAATTTTCATATTTCCACATCGGTTGTTATTAAATTACTTACCAATTTACTTGTGTTTGGTACAAAATTTATATTTTGTTATTAATTCAAAGCAAAGAGAGAAAAAGTTAAAATAATTGAAAAATAATTTCAGAATAAATAGGAACTAATAAAAAGAAAATATTGAAAATTCACTATCGTAGACTAATTTTATTGTTTCATACCTAATTGATTAAGTTTTTACCTATCCAGAAATGAGAACGCTTTTATTTTAATAAAAAGTACCAATGGAAACTTTGTCTGACTGGTTGAGTATATGTACTTTGTATATAACAAATGACAATAATAATAATAGGTACAATCAAAACTTTAAAATCAAATGAATTCGCATACTTACTTACGTCTTTATGTTGAATTAAATATATTCTTAAATATACAACGTATGTTGAGGTTCAGTGAATTGCAAAGTCAGAAACCATAACAAAATAAGTACAAACTTCAACATTTGAGAATTACGTTATAGTCAATGTTAGAAATAGACGATGGCCATGCTAATAAAATAATATAGGTAAATTTCCAAACTATTTATTACTATATTTGTAGCAAATGAATGCAAATTTATATAGGCTATATTCAATTTATATACAATATAAGTTATAACAAGTGTTAAAATTCAATAATTCATTATTAGAACTACATTATATTTTTATTTTCTATGATTCACATGAAATTAATTATTATTGCTTAGAAACAACAAAACCAAAATTCAAAATATGATTTGACAGAACACAACCACAAAAACCTTTTGAATATTCGGTACACTTCAAATATATAAATTCTAATTTTTAAATGAATACATATCGTGTCAGATGGTGATGATGTATATAATCCGTTTATGTATTACTATTCGTAGACTGATACAATACATAATACTATAGCAAAAGAAAAATTTCCTTAGCTAATTCACTTAGCTACAAATCTTACAAACATTATAAATATTATTTGTGAAAGGAAAAACAAAAAAAGAAACAATAACTTTTAAAGTCTAGTAGCATTAGATGCTGTTTAATGATTGATTTTACTTAGCTACTGTGGTCCTTTTTTTTAGTCTGATTGCATTATAGATATAACTGTATGTATACAACTTTTAAATATTAGAACTTAAAGTAACACTTTGGAAAGTATAATTTTATATAAAATATGTATTTTGTATATCTACTTAGCATACTTCACAAAATATTTCGTTGTCCATACTTTATGAATTGTACTAAGTATATCTAAAAAGTACTTACTTCGTGAAGGTATTATGTATTATGTGTATTTGTTTGTATATTGACTAGTATAATCTCTTTAAACAATAAAATAATATTTGCCAAGGCCGCCTTAAAAATACTATAATAATATATTCTCTAGATAGTTATATGCGGTGCAAAGTAAACTCTCTAATGTTCTTTTAATGTTCAGCTTAACAGCCGTATCCACATTTAAAAGCAGTTTTAATGATATTACAGCGGTTTTAAAGTCTCATGACTAGATTTTTAATTTTAATATTGCTTTTAGCTTAAAATAGCAATATAGTGTCGCTTTTAAGGCTAAAAATCGCTTTTAAATATTTGACATTTCATCATTTCATATTTAAAAACCGATTTTTACGTGAATAACTGAATAACAATATAGAATTAAAAGCGATTACAATAAATTATTATTCGTATTAATTTTTTTTTCTTTTTTGTTTCATTTCAGTATGTCAATCCGCCAAAATAATCAATTTAAAAGTACCACCGGTGTACATCCTTGACAATCAAGATAATCCAGAGGAATTGATATTAGACTGCGAATATGAAGTGGGTCCAAATGAAAAAGGTTTCGTTTTAAAATGGTTTTGGAATGGTCAACGAATATATCAATGGATTCCATTAAAAAAAAATCCATTTCCAGTGGTAAATAAATAATTATTTTATTAACCTAATTTTGGTGGAAATTTATTTTCAAGCATGACCTAAATTAATAATGTGTTAATATAAAAATGAATAGAAAAACCCAACATTCAGCGTCCTTTAAAATTATTTAATTTTTATTTTGCTAAATAGTCATTTTTGAAGGATCACATTAATTTAAATTACACAATTTCAAATGATGTACTGCATAAATATCGGGCATTGGCTATTACAAAACCGACATTAAATATGACTGGAACATATTCATGCAGTGTCAGTTCATATCAATCGGAAGACAAACAATCTGCTCATTTACAAATGATTAAACCTGAATCAAATTTACAGTTTAATGTTGAGAAGAATAAAGAAAATGATGAAGAATTAAAAGTTGAATGCACTGCTAAGGATGTATATCCAGAGCCACAGTTGTCAATTACGTTAGTATTAATATGTATTCATTTGTATGCATTTTTAAATTGAATTCAAAAGTTTTCGATTATAAATTAATTTTAATTGATAAAAACTTTAAAGGATTTTATTGGTTTAAAACGTTTTTTTTTTTTTTAAGAATTCATAATTACTTATAATTTATTATTATTTTTAAATTATAGAATAGGAAACAGTGATTTTGTAGATAACTTTGTACGAAAAACAACGCGTGATGAAAAAGATGGTCTCTACGATGTTATAATTTTCGGTAAAGTAAAAGCATCCGATGTTGAAGATTTATCACTAGTGGACTGTTTTCTAAAGATACCGGGAACGAACTATACGAGAAGAAAAGAAGGTATGAATTTTGGTGAGTTTTTACTAATAAATTAACAGTGAGTTTAGCACTCACATGCCTTCCTTATATTGGGACGAAAATTTTCTGAAAATAATACAAATATAAGGATTAAAATATACTAGGCAACAAATTTCTTAATGTAATTTTTCATTTAAATTTTTGAAAAAATCGTCCATAAATTTAATAAATTTATATGAAATTGAGAAAATCTCATTAAGAAAATGATCACAGTTTCCAATTTTCAATTAAATTTCAAAAGTACTGCACATAGTTCATTATTGTTCAGAATTATGTGATGCAAAGATACAAAGAAATTTATAGATTTCTTCTTTTCTTATTATAAACCTCATCTCATGTATATTTTCGAATTTTGAATACGTAATTTATATGATCATTAATCAATATTAACAAACATCATAAAAAAAAATGTATTTTTACTCAAAGTGAAATGACAAGCAATAATTAATAAATAACTGATAAAAAAAAAATTTACAGCAAACTCCAGCACTTCAATCCGAAGCCAATCAACAATTCTAATATCAGCTATATTAGTATCAATATATTCTTATGTTAGTACATATTACAAAAATATATGGCAAACTAATGTATAACAAATGAAAAATATAGCTCAAATTGTACTTAAAACTTAGGATTAGAAAGAAAAAATATATTTAAATAACGGAACCAAAAAAAAAAAATAAAAAAATATATTAACCACCAATTTTATTGTTTAACGTAATTATATTACTTATTATATATATGATTATTATTTATATGCTTTAAGCATTAAACGTTTTGGATATTGATAAAAAAATATATTTTAATATAATAATGATTTATCGTCATTGTTCACAGTGTAAATTCAAAGGCCATGCACAAATTTATTTAAAATTAGATTTTTAAGCATAACGTTGATTATTATCCGAAAATTAAGGTTCTCATTAAGTTAAAAAAAAAATATATTTGGAAGGTTTCAATATTCAACACACCTTGTAAACATAAAAAACAATGTTACCTAGAATGATTTTATTCAAACGAGTTAACAATAAAAAGAAAAGAAAGCTGCCCCAAACAAAATCATCTAAAATAAGATATTATTCACTATAATTATTCCTTAACAATAATTTCAAAATGACTTCATAAAACATTCTCCAAAAAAATTGTTTGTGTACTTTTAAACTGGCTGATTAAAGTGCAATGACATTAAATTAAATTCAACAATGCCTTATTACTAAGAGTGGTGTAAACGTAAAACGTATAAAATAAAAATAATAAAATTAAATAATTAATTTAAAAAAACCAAAAAAACACTTATTTATGAATATCTAAAAATGTAAATAATAAATTTTTGTACAGAAACATTAAATGTTTTGTGAATAAAAACATTGTAAAAAGAAAAAAATCCTCTAAATTAAGATGATTTTTTGAATTAAAGCATAGCAAAAGAGCAAAATATTTATAATGCTTACCTTTCTAAAAGATTAAATATTATTGAATACAAAATTATTTAATTTTTTGAGTCCGAATGAAATTATGGTTTGTTTGGAATAAAATATTTAAAAACGAAATGAGTGAAAGACGTTCCAATTAGACATAAAACTAAAAAAAAAAAAAAAAAATAATAATAAAATTTATATATACATAATAACTAGAACTACCCTACTTATCTATAATTTATAAATGAATAAATCATTAAATTGATTGTTTTCTATTTCAAGACGAAATTACTTATATGAATGGGACAACGGGTATTAAACTGAGGAATTGAAAAATAATAATTAATTATTTCAAATTTCATTTTAAGTATACTTACTTATATTTATTTCTAGATTGTTATTAAAAAAAAAAAAAATATATTAAGTTTACCAAAGAAAATTAACCAAAATTTAAACGAATATTTTTTTTTTAAATTGTTGTTTTTAATTGCGAGAAATACTGAAATAAAAAATAAAATAGTAATAAATTGCTTATTCATACGTGTTTTTTTTTTTTTTTTTTAACAAAACAATGCATATTCAATATATTTGTATATTTTTCTTTATTTTAAAAAATATTCTTGTTAAAAACAAAAAAAAATTTATCAGACAAACTGTTACGAGCCATTTATGTAAATATACCGTCAATAATTATTAATTTCAAATTAAAGCAATTGCGTTTCAATGAACATTATTTTTCGCACGATTCAACTATTAAAAGGCCAAAAATAGAAATAAAATTAAAATTATATTTATTGTTCTTAGCAATTTTTCGTTGATATTCTTTTATTTGAACAATTAGGCGATATTTCTTATGCATTTAAATTTTTAAAACACATTTATTAACAAATTAAGAATGAATTTGCATTTTGATCATTTATCAAGCTCGAGATTGATTAACTATTAAATTTACTTTGGTTTTAATAACAAGATAAAATTTGCAAAATTTACATAGAAACCGATAGATATTATAATGAGTAAAACGATTTTCACTTCTTTTAAACATTTCCACACAATTTCGAAATATTAATGTTGGTTAGTTTTATTTATTAAATAACATATGAAAATTGCTTGCTGTTTCAAATATATCTCTCTTCATACATAGTAAATTATATGTACTCAATAAAATCACACATAATCACAAATTATTTCATAGAAAGAAAACTTGAAATTGATTATTTATTTAAACAAAATCAAAAGAAGAGAATTATTTGAATAACCTTGTCACAATTGATCTTTTAAAAACACTCATCCAGATATTATTTATAAAATAATTTCCACATACGCGTTTATTATTTTTTTTTTTTGTTATGTATAATTGTATAGTCTTATAGTATCGTCTATGATGGGGCTCTTATTTAATTTCAGTGTACAGAATCAATATTGTCCCTCGTTCATATAAAAATATATTGCTTTAAATAAATATATATTGAGCCTGATTCAATATTTGTATACGAACGAAAAAAAAAAATGATTACGTGTAGTTTTACAATTTAATTCGTTGTTCAAAACATAATATTAGATATTATATATTATTTTCATAATTTATTTACCGATTATTAAAATTGTAATAACATATCGCATGGATTTCTATTATTTTTCTATTATTTCTGTCATTTTCTATTTTTCTTTTTATTCAAAAAATATATATAAAAAAAAATAAAAATGGTTTGTCATTGTATTATGGCCATTAAATTATTATCGTTTATTTGTTTGAATTTTTTTTTTTTATTATTATGAATTCTCTTTTATAAGCATATATATATATTATATATACTTGCTGACGTGGAAAGTGGTCAATCGTTTGAATTTTTTTTTTCCATTTCCAAATAAAATATAATCTGTTCATTAAAAAAAAAAGAAAAAAAAGAAAAACCTACTGGTAATAATAAACCCACTCCTACAACCTCAATGGAATTTAATGGTTTGATTGAATTGTGAATGAAATGAAATAATGTAGAGACAGAACACGAGGCATTGCCAATGATTTAAATAAATATATCACCCTTTTAAAGCTTCATTGTTTTGAAATCAATAAAATATTATTGTAAGATAATAGATTTAATAAAATTACAAAAGATAAATAATGTGAATATTTTATATGTTATGGTAATTACTTCATTTACCATATTTATTCACTATATAAATATATGCATTGCTGCATATTTATTCGTTCTAAATTCAATTAAATAAATGGAAATCAAATTTCTGATAACAATTTTTTTATGATTGTATATTTTTCTTGTATTTTATTTTTTTTTCAAATTCATAATCATTATTTATGCGGAACAGATTAGAGAAAAATAATGTAAATTTAAATAATATCCGTTTAATGTATTGAAAATATTTTATCAGTTTATTTGACGGCTTAAACCAATTGCTAAACTTTTTTTTTCTATTGTTTTGCATTAATAAAAGCTTGAATGTTTTTTTCAAAATTAAAATAGAATATAGATTTTATTAATAATTTATCTGTAATATATAGATTTTGGTTGTAGTAAAGCCGTTATAATGTTGAATTGTTAATAAATTTAAATTGAAATAATTTTTATAGTTTAGCAGAAAATATGAATTTAATGGTAAAAAAAAACAATTCATTCTCACACAAAGAAAACAAATTTTTAGTTTTAGTTTAAAAAAGAAAAAAAAAATTATGAATATATAATTGTATAATGTTTTTTAGAAAATTATTAAAAATATTATAAATTAAATGTGTAAAATAAAAATAATATATTAGTTATTAAAAAAAATTAAAAAAAACAAAAGAAATTTTAAATAATATTAACATTCATGTTGTTTTATTTTATCAAATTTTACATAGACATTTGAAAATAGAGGAGATTTTTCAAGTCATCTAGTATTAGCTATGGTACAAGCATTATATGATCACACCACACCGATGAGCTTAGAACGAGAATTATCGTATAAGGATTTATATGAGTGTTTCTAAAAAAAAAGAAAAAACGTAAAGTAAGTAAACGATCTAAATTCTAAATCGATACATGACGAAAATAAAAGATAATTTTACTTTAAACGTATCGTTCAAATCTCATGATGTATTCGCGGTCTATGATAAATGACATTTTTTATTTTTTTTATATTTAAATTTACGTCCGTACTTTTAGCTTTTCCTATAAATTTATAAATTTAAATATTACCACATTATTAGCAAAATAGGCTTGATGTTGGTGTTAAAAATGTACATTTATAAAATAAATGGAGCGAATCGCCAGGTTTCATTAAACAGCGATATTCCATAATTATACAAAAGTGGTATGAATTTATGCGACGGGTATTGCGTAGGTACTGAAGAAGGTATTGTGAGAATGAAAACCATCAGGTTTATGTCAGTTTAATTCTTTAATAATATATATGTCGTTTTGGTTTTTGTTTTTGATAAATTTTGTATTAGAAAATAAATCGATGGTTTTTGTAATGTAATAAAGTTGATTGATGGTTCATTCATTTATAGCTTAATGTTAGATAAATGGGATGCGATATCGCATATGATGTACTTTATGTGAAGAGTCGAGCACTACATTAGTATAACTCAAGTTTTTTTTTTCCTTTTTAAGGACAAACGACTACAGCAGAAGTAGCTGTATTAGAATTGACCAAAGTAATGATGTTGATTCGCAACACTAGATGGATTACTTTGCTATTCGTGGTCAATAAAAGGAAGTTATTTTGAATCGTGTTAATGACATTTATTTTAAATATGATTTCAGCGTAATGACATTTTTATATTTATTATCTCTAATAGTCTGCTAATTACTTACTTATTACGTGAAATTATAATTAACTGTTTTAAATTGTGTGCCAGATCATATTGAAATTTGTTCATTCATGTGCACTCACCTTTAAATTAAAAAAAAAATACACTCAAAAGCAGATCAAGCCAATATTTTCTGCTTTAGTATAGAAAAGAGTTGAGTGAATCAATAGTAAAAGAAAAAAGAAAAAATAGATTTCTTTTATTGTTTGGTTGACGAATTGAATCATCGTTTCTATTCAATTTTATCAATCCTTAAAGCAATGTACTTCCACCCCATTTTTTTTTGCTATTAGGCAAATACAATAAATAAACTATATCCGCTCTCAACCATGTATTGCTCGAAGCAATAACAGCAAACAATAAAACGCCGATTTGTATTCAAATTTATTCACTCGTTTATCAAATCAAATGTTTCATTTTTTTCTTTCTTTAAATCTTTTGTCAAAATAACGATAGTTAAACATGAAATGTACTCTAGTAAGAGGAAAAAAACGTCTTGGGAAGAAGAGTCAAATTTGATTGATTTTTTCAAAAATGCTCACCACGAATGGACAAACCAGTACATAATATCCAACAACAACAAAGAATAAATACACTAAAATGGGATTTGCGTTACAGATAATATTGCAGATATTTTCTTGCACAAGTAAAATGGTGCAAAACTTAAATGGAGTATCAAAAAACGGAACAAATTCGAATAAAAAAAAGTCAAACATTAAATTAAGCAAAAAGAAAAAATTAATGGAAACAAGAAGGAATACTCTTTGTATTCAAAGTCGCATTGAATGTATGAATCAGTGATGTATTGACGAATTGAGTATTGAATTTTTAACTAATAGTGCGACTATTTATTTTATTTATTTATTATTGATGTGTTCTGGGTATACTTCTTCCTACCTAATGAATGCTTTTGCATATGCTGGTACGCGATGGTCTAATACAATATAGTGTTTGCATAAGTGGTAGAGCTGTATCGCAAATATTGACGAAAATATTTATCGTAAATAATTTGCATAGTCTTTGTTTCAGTTGGATTGACCATTTAGTTAAAGATGACTGGTGATGACATACAAGATGAAAATATTGTTTATCGCCCATCCTAAATTGAAATTTAAAATAATTCGTATAAATTAAAAATGTTGTCCTTAAACGAATAGAGAAAAAATATGTTTGCAAATTACTTACATATACCTATTTGAACAAAAATTTACATATTACTTATAATCAATCAGTAAAAATTAGCAATATTTTCAGAACCGTTATTTTTAAAATATTGGTTCTTTATTTTATTTTAGTTTTACTTCAGTGTCGTTCAGTCCACAGTATCGTTCAGTCTCTTAAAATGGTATAGAGAAATATTTTACAATACAAGAAACCAACCATACAAAGCAATTTATATTGATTTATCGCCAATGAAAAGAAGAAATAAAGGTTCCCAAGGGCCATTCCACACGTAGTAGTAACGTAAGTTACCATTTCGTTTAAATCTCACATATTATTAAAATATACAACTACGCTATACATCAATCTTATTAATTAAAAATATATTTTGGATGTGAGATTTAAAATAATCATAGCTTACGTTATTACTACATGTGGAAAGAACTGTTATTTGACTATAACTGAAAATTATGCAAAGGGAATCATCGGAGAATCTTCAGCCGAAAGTACCGAAAACAATGATTTATTTATTTCTGTATTACAATCGAATTTTCTGCTGAATCCTTCAAAATTCACATATAAAACGTTATTTATTACAAAAGAAATATATTTTTTTTCGTATATTGCGTGACAGTCAACAGGAAAAGCAATTTTTCTATTCTGATAAAATCCTATTCCTTAACCGGCTCTTAGACTTATTTATCAGTTGAATGCGCAAAATTTCAATAAACTTTCATTTCCAACCCCGTCTCCCTCTAAATGTTTTTATTCCATTTACTTGCGAAGCGATCCACCTAATAATAATATATAATAATAAAAATATGTTACAATAGGACACACGTTCGCTCATACTTCTGTTTAGTTTACTCGATTTTTCTAATAATATAGAGGTTGTATTGGAAAAATATAAATATGTGCGACCTAAAGTCATAGAAAATATGAAACATGTAATTTTCTTGGTATTGACAGGGTAATTTTATTAAATTATATGTGAGTTAATAATACTATGGTTACGTTCGACTCGGCTATTGATGCTCAATTATATATGAGGCAGAAAGATATTTTCATAAAACAGAAATACATATGTTTCATATTCACAATTGGATCTGTAGAATTCAGTTAATTCATGTGTACAGTTCTCTAGTCGTTAGCAGGTGTGTGTTCTGTCAAAACGAAATTGAAGTGTAAAAATGAGATTTTTTTTTACACAGGTTTCGTAGTTGATTAGGATATTTATTGTCAGACTAAATCTTTGATAAGTAAATTTCATCTCAAGCGTTTTGTTAGAACATCCAATATTTTAAACATCAAGTTATTACGAAATTTGTAGAATACCCTTTCAACAAAAACCAAAAATACATTATGTTCTCTTCTATTTTCTTTCCAAATAATAAATTTCTATTAAATAGTTTTTATTGTGTAAACCATAAGTTTTCTGTACGTATTTTCATTGAAAGAAGGAAAAGGTAAGTAGGTTTATGGCGATTTGTGAATGTGCAATTTTATTTCTATAACAAGTTTATTACTGTTTCAGTTTTGTAAACCAAATTTAAAATATGTTTTTGTAACACTTTTGGCAGAAAGAATTTAGAATAGTGGGCAAACTATTATTTTTAGGAAAACATATAAGTACAGAAAAACCATTAAACTATTGCTCAATGGTACGGTGCAACATTCAAATTAAATTATATAGTTCTTGTTCGGCGTGAAAATTTTCTAATAAAGTTAAAGTTTTCTAGTTTTCATTCTTTTTTCTCAAATTGAAACGCTAGAAAACTTTCATAATTTGATGCCAATGTTTTGTAAGTATTTTGAGACGGTTCAAAATTCTCAATTTATATTTCTTGAAGATTTTAATTCCTTAGACATTTTTAAAGCATTCATAAAAATTCCGAATTTTCAGTAGAATTCGCATTCAGAATTAATATGCGAATTTTCAACTAAAGCAATAATTGATATTTTTTTGAGTAAATAGTTCATAGAATTAATATTGTATTTATTTTTTTTTCTAACCTATTGAACATCAAATAATTAAAAAAAAAACAATTTTAGGCATAATATCTGTCCTTTCTTGATATTAATTAATTTATTATTTAATTTAAATATTTATTTGTCAGAGAACAACATTGGAAGTGACTATATGACATAAAAAAATTACATAAATTTATGTGATATAAGCCAATTTTCAATAGGCTATATATCATACATTTTCATATTTTCATACATACAAATCATATTTTTCCTTTCTCAAAGGCTTCAGAAGGCTTCTAATGGTCTTCATTAAGTTAATGTGTTCCCCCGCTAGGGCCACATATTAATAAAGCACATTTTTTCCTTTGTCAAAAAATTCCGAAAACCTTATATGTCATAAAAATTTATGTGCTCTAGCCACTGCCGCCGAACACATTAGTGGTGTTCTTTTTTCTTTTTTTTTTTTATCTCGATATTGTTTTTTATACTAAATTAGTCGTAGGTCGCACTTACCAGAAACAATTCTACATCATTTAAATAGGTGGTGTAGAATGGTTTTAAGTAAGAATAAATTCACAGCTACTAAAAATAATGTATTGTAACAACACTTTTGAAATCTTCACTTGATAGCTTGATGACAAGTTTGAAAATTCCCATCTCCGATTGGATATTCCACTAAAGCTATCAAATGAAGATATCAAAAGCATTATAACAATACATCATTTTTAGTTGCTGTGAATTGACAAAATGTAACATTTCTGCTCTATATACATCAAAATACACACAAGCGTTGATTATTGAAAAACTATATTAAAATTATACTTACTAAAAATAACATCCCTAATAGGGATTGTTTATAATTGTTCTTAAACTATATTGTGTAGTTATTAGTTTGTCAGAGGGAAAATAAAAATAAATATTCTGAATTAGTTTTCAAAAGAGTAATTGATAAACTTTATAAACTTTATAAACCTATCATTGACATTATATTTGAACAAAAATTACAAATTGTATTCAGAAATCAATGCATTAGCTATTATAGCTTGTTTATTGATTAAAATATAAATTATGATTTTCTACAAAAGACATTTAGCATATTGTTTACATACTCATCATGCATGCTGATAAAGGATTGACATATCCTACTGAAAATTATTTCATGTTACAAGAAAATCAATCAGTATCTTTTCGGCATGAATAATAAATATATATAAAATGTCCGTTGTCAACGGATAATGAAAAAATACTTCAATACATGTTTAAAAAAAAAAAAAGGAAGAAGGTGGCGTGTTCGTATTTAATATACCTAACGTGTTGTATGAAATACCAAAGCAAGAGGAAATAAAAAAAAAAAATAAAAAAATAAAAACACCTTCATTAAGTATTAAAATTTGGAATCACTTTTAGCTTTTAAATAAAGGTTTTATATTATTAACACTGTCCAAAAGTAACTCTTTCTTAATTTCTAACAGAATAATTTATTATATGTATGCTATGAGTCAATTTCGTATTGGGCTGCAAACGAATTTTCCATTTCTATTGCATATTCATGTTGAATATTTAACATAAAATTTTAATCATATATATTACCTTATAAAAGTAGTTATAAAGTCATCTTTAATATTAGTATTAGTAGCTCATTCATTATATAGTCGATTTATATGCAGCAGATACACTTACAAAACTATTTATTATTAATACTAAACTAATATTGAACTACTCTCTGTACTTATAACTATAAATATATAATCAAATTGAATTTTCATATCCTATTGTAGCAAAATTATTATAATTACAAAACTGTAGAGCAATTGCATTCAATATCCTTTATTTCCAATCTAAAATAATTAGTGATTACGGATTCAAACTGTCATTTAATAATTATTTGCAAGTTCAATTAAACAATTTATCACATAAATTGAAAATTCGTATCTAATAAAAGATTACAATCAATAATAAATATGCAATGGCGTAATTATTTACCTTTCTAATTATCAAAAGTGTTAGAACCAAAATTCAATATACATAGATACAAAACAAAAGTTGTATTATGAAATTGACTTTATTGATGTGCACATAATTAGCGCTGACAAGTTTCATTGAAAAGGCTAATTTCAGGTGAATTCAGAAAATCAATTTTTTCTTTATGTTTTTAAATTCAGTATTCAATTATTTAACAAAGGAATCTCGATATATGTTCCACTAGCTATACTGTCTTGTGTTGTTACGAGTGTGTTAGAAAATGTTCAATGAAACATAATTGAATATCAATTACGAAAACAAATAGCAAAGCTCAAATTCGTAGAATTAAAAATCTTTGTTCATTGTTTGATGTTTGTAACAGAATATATGTACCATGGTAATATGTTTACTAGACTGTCCCAGAAAAAACACTTTTTTCGAAAAGTTAGGCTCCCAAGGCATTTTCTTATACCATTACATTCCAAAGTAAGGAAAACAAAAAAATTATAGAAAAAAAAATTTTTTTAGAACTCGCCCCATCGATTTGAAAAACTGAAAATGAGGTGTTTCATTATTTATGCATTTTTTGGTCTATTT
>JAABKK020029926.1:0-15867 GCA_011634745.2 Catotricha subobsoleta | reverse complement strand
TTTTAAATTCAGTTAGAGCTTAGAGATATCTCAAAAATTTGGTTGCGCATTGTCTATCTCTTTTCATTTATTCAAATTCACATTATCTGTCTTGGTTTACCTATTGTAATATCTATGAATGCTCATTGTGCTCAAATTTTTGAGATATCTCTAATTTTGTTTTTCCATTTTTATTAAATTAATCGCAATTTACATTTGAAATGAAGCAATAAATTGAACTTTATTTACTTCAGTACTAGTGAATTTTTTTTCTTAGACAAAAAAAAACTTATTAGAATAGTTAAACTCACATAAATGACTGCATGAGTACTCTTTACTTTAGGAGGTATAATTATGATTAAACTGAATTTTAGCAATAATATTGTCAAAATTTTTATTCATATTATTATTTCTTCTAACTGCTTTATTTCGGTCTTAGGGATTTTCCTTATAACAGTGTCAAATTGCATTACACTATTATTGGTATCATCGTTCATATCTTCCAGCGCACTGATTTTCATTTCTAGATATTCTATTTTCGATATCAAAGCAATTCCCGTCACATTCAGTTTATCAATATTTTCCATAAATAATTCTATTTCTTTCAAGAAAATTTGAAGCAATTTTTGATTATCATTAATGGAAGACAATCATTAATTTTAGAATTATTATGACCAAGAATAATATCAATATTATTTAATTTATTTTTTAGTTCATGTGTTTTTGGGTGAATAAGAGCATTACTTATACTTTAATGTTGGGTATTTACTATTTAGTGCCAGCGTAAGGTTTGATAGCGCTGAAAAAACCGCGATGTATGCAAATCGTGTTTTCGAAAAGTGAAAAACGATACTATTTTCTAAAAAAGTCTTCACTTTCCAAAAACAACGCTTTCATCATCGATTTTGGCGCCCCTTAAATTTGGCGCTTTAGGCTGTAGCCTGCGTGGCCTTACGATCGAACCTTGAATCTTGAAATGCCAATTGAAATACAAAATAATTTTTAGATATTTATGAGGACAGCTAACGTAGGAAAAAAGCAGTTGTAATTAAAACTAAATTGAATGCACTTTCATAAACTCCTACACATTTTTCTACAACATTCATATATAAATAACCAAAGTAATAAGCCTATATGTTATTTTGTAATGTTGTTCATAATTTTTGCATCTTTTTGATTTGAAAAAATTGTTATTCTAAACTTTAACTATACATATAGTTAATATGCAGATTTTAATTATATTTTTCTTATCAAAAAAATTAACAGAAATTTTGAATAACAAGCTTTGAACATAAAACATTTTAAAAGTAATGCCACTGATGACTGAACGAAAACACAGAATGTATCATGTTTCTTGAATAAATATTTAAATAGAATTATACTTAGCAACGTCTTATATATATCTGCATCTTATTAATGAAAATATTAATGTAAATATAATGAAATCTAATATAGGTAAGTACTTAGTCAATTGTTATTTTTCCAACAGAAACGAAAGACGAAAACAAAATTTCTTTATGGTAATTTTATAAGTAAGTATACTGAAACTATTAAGCGCATAATTTTGTTTTTGTTATAATAAAATATTGCTATTAGATATAATGTAACTACATTGTTTTCGTTACTCTAGACATGCGTTTTAATTAAAAAAAAAAAAAAAACAATCGAATTCGAATTTAATAATTGCAATCCGATTATAATGTTTTTTTATTGCTAAAAATGCTGCTCAAATAAAATATATTTTTTGTAATTAAAGAATTCATATTTAGTACACACGTACATTGAATACTAATTTAATTGCTAATTTCTAACAATATAAAATCAAAAATTAAATAAAAGAAGGAAAAACTGTTGATTCTTTTATTCAATTCACAATTTCATTCATTAATTTTATAAATATCGTTTTTAACTTGAAATATTACGAAATTGTTAAAAGATCTCATGAAAAGTTCGTTAATTTGAAAACTTACGAATGTGAATGTTTAAGATTTCGTACTCTGGGCACTGGGCAGTAGCACCACTTTGTGGAAAACAATTGTTTTACTGTCTCATAATATATACTATATGAATCGCAGTTATTTATTTATAGAAAAATAATGAGGTGTTTCACTACTAAATAATAGATGTAAACTATATGCAATTCGAATCACAAATTGAATATTACCTTTTTGATCAGATGCATTTATCATTAATAAATTTTGATTTAAACTTCTAAACTCTATATGAAGAAAAGTTGAGTCTCCAAAAACTAATGGGGCTCGCTCTTACGTACATTTTCTGTACAAGCAACCGTTTTACAAGTTATACCAATTCGCATCATAAATTTTCTGACGCTATCATAATAGGTGGGATACCGGCCGTAAGAAAACGGGTAATGATCTACCAACATTTTTTTTATTTACCGAAGTTTTATTAAAAAGTTAATTTTTATGGATAATTAAGATTAATTAAAACAATTTAACTAAATACCATATATTTTGAAATTTTAAATTGGAAAAAGTGGGTGTTAGAAAAAAGTGAAAAACCTCATTATTGTTTAATTTATATTGAAAAAACCAATAAAGTGCTGAGAAAAATTCAGATTTTTTAGGATTAAAAATATCTATATATATATTTATATATTATTTAAAATCTAGTTAGTTTCTATCATTCTATCATATACTTTGTTAACTACGTTTGACAATAAGATAGAGAATTAGTATACAATCTCTACTCACACATGAACTTATCATAAAACTTTCTGAGAAGTTATTGTTTCACCACATTTCGAATCACCTCAAAAAAAGTTTATAAAATAAACTTTTACTAAATGATAACGAAACGGTTGCAATATTGAACTTTATATTTCAGCATTTAGGCGAGAAAAAAAAATGATACTACAATGATGTAGTATAAATTATCATTTCATTAATATAATTTTTGAAAAAAAAAAAAAAAATTATATATATATATATATGAAATGATAAACTTTTCAATATCAACTTCTTTTTAATTAAGCCATATTTACAATATGGATTCTCTACATACACATCCAAAATCCAGATAAAAAAAAAATGCAATTCATTAAAACTAACACTATTTTGCTTAATTATTACAATTAAATGCGCATGTATTTGCTAAATATAAAACCAATAAAAAAAATTTAGTAGTTTGTATTCCTAGCACGCGTAGTTTATAGTTGAATCTAAATAATCTCATTATGGAATCTCTTAAGAATAACTTAATAATATACAAAATCCTACATATACTAACTACCAGTAAACAAAAAAAATAAAAAATAAATAAATAAAATTATGTGAGTTGCGCTTGCGAGTATTGTGCTCACAATACATTACAAACTAACTGCAAAAATAAAAATAAACCAGTTATCAACATTATTAATAAACCAAACAACATTTTGCTAGTTCTGCTGTATGAAATATTAAACCAATACCTATATAACACCAGACTCTCCTTCTGAATAAAGTATTATTACTATTTGCTATGCACATCAATAGTGGCAACATATCCACACACCATCATCATCATACGACCAAAATATCAAACATATAAATTAACTGACGATGGGTGAGTCTGAGTATAGTTATATTCCACTTCTCTGCAACAATTTTAATATTTATTTTATGGAAACTAAATTATAGATAGCTCCATTGAAACCATTGATTATTCAGTAGTATTGATTCATTCAACATGTCAGCATCGATTAATATACTTAAATTATGTACAATAAGTTTAGTTGTGGGTGAGTTTTATTTATTTAGAGTATATTAATATGTTCAATATATCGATTTCAATGCAATTTGAAAAAAAAAAATATATTTTGAATACTACAAAATTTATGTATGAAAGAATGTTTATTATGGTTTTTTTTTTTTTATTGAAATTAATTTCTAGAATTTATGATTTAAAAACTACATTTTTTAAAAATGTTAGAATTATAGATGTGAATTGAGGTGAAAAGTATGAAATGTGGCAATTTATTAGTGTGACCTATTGATATGACATCCTATAACCAGCGTCTAATTATGGTTTATATAAGTTTTAATTATTTTATCAAAATGTCGCGTCACACAGTTGAATGTACACACAATGAAAAGTGAAAGTTTTAAATAAAATATTTCACTTATTTTTTTTTTTCATTTTTTTTTTTAATTTTTACCTTTAATCACTTAAACGGCTTTTAGACATTATGAGTATCATCCACGTAGGTCTTTGATATATATAGCAAAGACAAATTTGAAGTGTGTTTTATTATGTTATTTTTTTATCAGAAATATTGCGATTTATTGTTTGTAATTATCATTATGTTGTTATCCGGTTATGAATCCATAGAAAGTGCAATTTCTAATTAAAGCAGTGAATTTAAATATTGGTATTTCTGATGTTTGAAATATTAATTGTATTTACAAGAAAAGTGGACATTTATATAATAGTGTGTTAGTATAAAGTAAGCATCAATTCGGTATTTAATATTGTCTCATTAATTATCACTTCATGAATTTAATTCACATTTATTTTTTTATGTAATATTAATTTAAAAAATAATATTATATAAATTGAGTGTAACAGGCTTTCCAATTTCCAAATTTTTTTTTGTAATAAATAAAACAAAAAAACATGAAAATATATTTAAAGAGACTTATGATTAACTCAATAAATAATTAATAAGAAAAAGGACAGTTTAATTGTGGATAAATTCAGCGAATTAATGATTTTTGTTGAAGGACAATATTCAATTAAAAAAAAACAAATAATTCATATTATATATTAGGGTGACAATTATTTCGACACATCTTTTTATTTTTTAAACTCTATATGGTTTTTGGCAACTGAGCGATGCTATTAGAATAGGTTTAAAATTTTAGGCTGATTTTGGATAGTGTTTAGTACTGCCAATTTGGGTCCAAAGTTTTCCATTTTTGACTCATCAATAAAAACCATAGGGAACCCTTGGATGAAAAAAAAAAAAAAGTATGGATTTTTGGTGTTTTCTACACGAATCATGAGTTTTTAAGAAGCTACCGCCCATAAAAAATTGTTTTTCAAAATGTCAGAAGTTGCGTTTTTCTTTCGAAATTTTCATAAGAATGATTGATGGAAAAAGAAAAAAATGTTTTTCCGATTTCTTGTGTTTTCTCCATGAATCATTAATATTTAAGATTTTTCAGTAAATTTTTTGATATTATTATTATACATAATTTAAAATATTCACTATATTCGGTAAAATTTTAGATGGCACAGAGTTGTTCTCAATTTCGAAAAATATTATTGCACATATCCTGAAAATGTTAACCTTTGATTTTTCCATACAAAAATTGGTCACACTACTAAATATTCCATTTTAAGTAAAGAAAATACCCATCACGTTCGGTGAATGTATAAACCACACACACACACACACACACTAAATTCAGACAATCATTCTGCAGTGGTTATTTCTAAGATTTAATATGTATTATAAGAGGAATTGCTTAATTTTTTTTTCTATTTTTATATGAATTTTACAGTATCAATTTCCTATTCCTTCAATAAACCTTAAATCTATATATATTCATTATTTATTGCAATTTCTGTTTGAATCTTAGTACATAGTAATAAATGAAATTAAAGTTAGTTGATTTTCTTGTTAAATTTTTTAAATTACTTTACTCAATTTGGAAAGATTAGAATTTCAAAATCGTATTTAAGTATCAAACTAGATGAACATTATTAATATTATTGATAAATGAAAATTAATATATATATCCTATAGGTAAATTATATTAATAATGTTTTCAAGTAAGCTAACTTTCTTAATTTTTGTTTTTTTTCTATCTGATTTTAAAATGAGAATATTATTTTATTATCTTCTTTTCTGCAAATTCCGCTGAACCAAAAAAGATTATTTTAATTTTTAAAATAAGAGTTCATCCTCTTTTCGTATACTTATAAAAAGTATAATAAAATATTGATTTTTGTGCGATATAACAGAAGTATATACAACAATTTTCTAATGCAAATTGAATGGAAACCTTTAAGTATACTTTTTATGTTATGTATACTTGTTTAACAAATATCAAATAAAATATACATTGGTTATGCCGTTCTTACCTACCTACAAACTTCTTCAAAAACCTACAAACCTACTTTAGAATATACAATACTAAGCACAAATCATAAAAACAAATATTTTTTTCCGTATGTGCATGGAAAATTGTTCAAGTGTCAAGAGGAATAAAAAAAAAATCAGATTTTGCGAAATAACTTTAAAAGCTTTAAAGAATCTAAACTTTATAAATATGTACATTTTCTATGTTGTATCTTCATCGCATATTTCATTTATATATTATTATATATTGTACATAGTTTATGATGTGCTGGATAGAAAATATTTTGCATAAAAGAAGACAACAAAAAAAAATCTATATTTTTCACACGAAATATGAATATACGCATATATTTTATACGATTGACTTTTCTATATGCCAAACACCAAGCTCAAGCATACGTTTTAACATTTCAAAGTGCATTACCGCATATATAATAATATTATATAATGGGATTTGTTTGATTTTATGTATTATATAATATAGTGAACGAAAAAAGATTTTATATTTAAAATGTAAGAGATGTGTTAAGCATACGCCTTCAATATTATCATACAATAAACATTATGTTGATATTTATTGGAAAGCATAAAACGTAATTCTTGCTTACAGTTAGAAAAGATCTATACATGATTTGTGATTAGAAATTGATTCTGCTTCTGCTAAGTGCATGATTATACAGTAAAGGGTGTTCATTTTTTGATACATTTTTAGTATATCTCTCTTTTCAATTGAAATAAAATGTACCGACTTCGTTTATTATATATCATAATTCTGGAAAAGGTAAAATGGTTTATTCGGTATTTTAGAGGTGCTATAAATAAATTACAAGAAATCTTGAGTAAGTTTTATATATGCATTCAAATTAACATGCAAAACTTTTATAAATTATAGAACTTGAATAGCTTCTCTGACGTGTAGAGTTTTATAAATCAACTTCACGAAAATATTTATTTAAGTATAATTATTTCTGCCGCGGGTTTTCTTATTTTTATTTATTTCTTTTATTTACAAAATAAACTTCTTATTTTGATGCAAAAATAAAAACAATGTTAAATTTAAGACGATTGTTTTTCGAATACTTTATTCCATCATCAACATTGAATTGTTATAAAACAACAAATACACTTTAATAATAAATTCAATGACATAAATATTTAATTGGCTACATAATTGCCCACAGCCAACAATTAAATAATGTTTATTGTATACGATCGCATGTATCTATTATTCTAAAGTACTTACAACATATAAATGCTAAATTACGATTGCTTATTTTTGTTTTAAAATGAATGTGACATTGATGAATAGCATGTAGAATGGAAGGAATAACTGGTAATATTACACACCTCTGGCAATTTAGATTGAATTTATATCAATGTCATACCAATGCAAGGTTTTGAAGATATTCGATTCCGCATTCGTATTTATATTATTTCAATGCAATTTGATAACAATTTTATACGTTTATGCACCACATATTGCCATACAATATAAATGCTACAGAACTATAAACTAGTTGCTGTAAATATTGATATTTTCGAACTACTGGTTAAAAAGCAACATTCACAATTTCAAAATTATCTTTAATAGAAAAGAAATGAAGTCATTCTCATATTAAATTATCTTAATTTTGTAACCAAAAATAATTATTTTATCAAAATTTGTTAAGTGTATAAATTTAACTTGTATTTACAGGATTAGTTGTGTCAGAGACACCACCAAGTCTTCATAGAAAAGCAACTAGGAACTACCGAACAAGACCCACAGAAAAGGTAAAAGAAGATTTAGAAGATAGTGAAGAAGTATCTGATCAATGTCCAGAACCAAATGGATATTTTGCTGATGCTGAACAATGTGATAAATATTATGAATGCCGGTGAGCGCAAAAAGTTTTGAGAATTATTTCTATTCTAATTCTATGTATTTTGATATTTATTTTTTGTAAAAGTAAATTAGATAAGTTATAAAGTTTGTTCATACTTACTATTGATTGGATGTATTGCGTTCATTTCTATTTAGGAAAGTTCAATCATACATGCGTACGTACGGGGGAGGGATGGTATTCCATGCGTGCGAATGTATAAATTCAATGTTTTGTCTAGTTTATTTCAATTTTGCTTATAAAAAGTTTATCCTACGTTAATAATAGATACAATAATCAACAAGTACAAAGTATTATAAATTTAAAATTCCAAAGCAGAACTACCTTATATCTAATAATGTTTATTCGTTTGCAAATAACAAACTATTTTAAACAATTTTAGTTCATATAGTTTTTCTTTAATAAATGGTATTTAGTTCGCAGATTTAATATTTTCATAATCGAAGGCAACTCTTAAATATTTGAATCATTTGAAACAGACATATTGATTATATAAACACCATATTTTTCATTGATCAATATTTGATTAATTATATTTTTTTTTCTATGTTCATAAACAGCGAAGGTAAAATCACTGAAAAACTCTGTCCAGATGGTATGGTATTCAATGACTACAGTTCCGATGAAGAAAAATGTGATTTACCATACAATCTCGATTGCTCGAAACGGTCAAAATTACGTGAGTAAATTCATTTTAAATAATTGTCACGAAACGGGTGTTGCTTAAGTATTTAACAATTATATATGTACAATATATACATACATACACTTAACACTCATTGTTTGAACCAACTTACGTGTCATTTATTTTTATATTATATCTGAATTTATTGGAAAAAAAAAATGTCTACTGCTGGTAAAATGGTAAAGACAGATAAATTAATGTACCTACACTACACGTATTTTTATACGAGTTCATTATGGCATGTTGAAAATGCTGTTGGATTATTACATAATGATCAATATGCAGAACAGCGAGAAGAAAAAAACAGGATTATAAATTTATTAATAATAAAATTAACATTTTTTAATTACCGTTTTATTAATTTTTTTTTTCGTGAAATTTTTGTTATAAAACGAAATATTCAGTAAACATCACCATCATCAAATACATTTTAAACAGGCTACCTACATTTTATTGAAAAGGTCAGGGTTTCAATATTCATTTTTTGATATAAACATTTTATTACAAATAATTTTGTGTCGAAGTGATATATATTAATGCAATATTCGCTGATTGAATGTGGTGTTAGATTGCGTGATTCAATAAACAAAAATTGCAATTTTTTTTTCTATATTTAAATAAATTTTCTTTATTTTTTTTCTTGTAAATTAGAGGAACCAAAACCAACAGAAAATTGTCCACGTCTAAATGGATACTTTGGCCATAAAGATAAACATGTTTGTGATAAATTTTATTACTGCGTTGATGGAATGTACAATTCGATAACATGCCCACAAGGTTTGGTATTTAATCCAAAAACCGGCATTTGCACTTGGCCTGATGAAGCTCATAAGGCTGGATGTTCCTCTGAGGGTAAAAAATTAAACTAAATATTTTTAAAGATGTTAAGTGTTATTTACAAATAATAATAAATGTAATCGTCTCTATTTTCTGCAGAATTATTTCAATTTACATGCCCGAAAGTAGATGAAAGTGTTGCAGTGACCCATCCACGTTATGCTGATCCAGATGATTGTCAATTTTTCTATGTTTGTATTAATGGAAATGCACCAAGACGAAATGGATGCAAACTTGGTCAAGCTTTTGATGAGACATCAAAGAGATGTGATTGGGCCAGAAAAATTCCTGAATGGTATTAATTATGCTTAATATATCTATTTATATAAGATTTTGACTGTTAGTGGAGTAGTTAAAAATAGGACATTTTCAAAATTGCATTATCTGAATAGTTTTTGTGACAACAGAAAATTTGAGTTAATCAAATTATTTATATGAATTTTCTGAGTATTTGGTAGATCTATATTTTTTAGAGTTCGTAGATTTTGCAATTTTAAAAATGTCTCTTTTATTAAAATATTTTCTTATCCGTATCTATCTATATAGTGCTGATTGGTATAAGGATCGCCTAACTGATGCTGATTTAGAAGCGTTGGAAAATCCACCAGCAGCAAAATCTGGAAGTAAACGTGCAAAAGGACCAGCACGACGAAAACCAACTAGATACGTAGAACGAGACGAAAGCGAACAAGACGGGGAATAAGGACTGATATAAAATAAAGTTGTATTGTTGTGTTTAATTATATATTTTTTTTTTAATGTCAAAAATTAAAAGAAATCAAAATCATTTGTTATTATTGTTTGAACAAAAAAAATATGTTGTTCCCACTTAAAATTAATTCATATTTACACATCTTATGCTATAAATTTATTGTTGTTGTATGAAAAAAAATTCAATGCACGTATCATAAACTGTTTAAGATATCATAGGTAAATTATGGATAAGGTAATTTTCACTTTTCCAAGAGATAAAATGAAATATTATGTTTAATTATAGGTAATCTTTTACTTAACAGTCCATGTACATTATAAATTAGATATACCGTTATCAAGAATAATACTGTTTGTGATGTTGAGCTTAAAATTAAAATTTAAGTTTTAATCGTTTAGGTAGTTAAATTTTTGAAACAGTGTTAGCGTACAAAACATACGTTCATTATTTATAATCGTTGTCCCATACTTATTTTATGACTTCATTTCATACTATTTGCGCTGGTGTTCAGCAGCCACAGCCCACAGTGCTGAGTTTATTTATATCCTATCATATATTATAATCCGAAGGTGTTAGAGAAAAGCCACAATTGCCTTTTTATTTAACCATATTACAGCAACATTGTTAATATATCTTTCATTTCGTAGCAATATCTCACCAGCGCCAACAGTTAAATAATATATAACATTCAAGTTATGTGTAATGTTATGTAAAGAAGTTTCTTACTAAAGTTGTTGACATGATTAAGCTTATAAAGTTATAAAAACTTTTTAGAACATATGTGGGCTTCTTTAATACTTTTCTTATTCAATGTATGGCTCTCAGTACTGTGCAGATCTTACATATAGTTCGACAGCAAAGTACCTACTATTACAACAAGGGAATTACCTAGACTATATTTTGAGGGTGTATTATGAAAAATGATATATTGCAGCTGCGGGGTACCGATTCGATTACACAAGAATTTATGCTGTCGATGTTCGTATATTATTTTACGAAATATTTTATTGTTCACCCAGCGCTCAAACATTTTATATATTATAGTAAGATATGTTTTAATCTAGACATAAAAATCTTTTGTTATTATGGAAATGATATTTTCGAGCAAAATTTGCATTTAGTACAGTTTAGTTATTTATATGATATTGAGGTAGGTACAATAACAATGTATAGAAAACCATAAGCTTAAAGCACAACTGCACCCTTCCCCTACACCAGCAATCACTTATACAATGTTACTTACCATTCAACCAACAACCATAAATAATATTACACACTTATGAAATAATAAAATGGAATGAGAACAATACTCGAGTTAAATAAACAGAATAAATACTGCGAAGTATCTGTATAATATGAATCGTATCGAGCATCAGTCAACTTTACTTTATTAGTATAACAATATATTTAAAAAGACAGATTTATTGTTTTAGTAACAACCGAGCTTTCTAATTTTTTTTCTTCCTTTCTTTCTTTCTGTATTTTCATCTTTAAATAATAAAATCCGACGAATGCGGCTGGCTTGCTTTTATTTTATATATATTTTTTTTTAAAAAAAAAAGAAAGCTTTCTTTAGATTTATGATAGGCTTGTCCTGAGACATTATCATTTAGACAACATATGCTGTCGTGTATAAAATGATATTCGCTTAGATTTAAGTTCACATTATTGTTTTGTGTTTTTGACAAGTATATAAATGTTTACAAGTTTAAATATCTTATGTGCTGAGTAGGTCAATATTGGTTAAGAATAGATAATATCTACTTGGTAGTTGAAACAGGTTTTATATATATATACATCAATTTAATATTAACTCTTTTTTTTTATTTATTGAAAAAATTTTAAAACAGACTCTTTTTTACATTGCAGTTTTGAATTAAATCAAATTACACACAATTACAATTATAACTTATTACGTTAAATTCTACTTAACTACGGGCAATTATTTTAATAACCATATTATATAAAAACATTCACAATACAACAAAATTTATAAATAAAAAAAAAAATAAAAACAAAAATTTGAATTTTTCACTTCTTTTTCTTAGAATTTTGTGGTCGGACATATATTAAGTTTGCAATATAGACTCAGAATGTTGTACTCATGAAAATATGGCTATCACATTTTACAATTCTCAAAGGCTCTTAATAAGCCTTTGTTAAGATGATGTGTTCCTTCGGTAGGGTTACTTATTAATAAAATGCATTTTATTCCCTTTTCTCTTTATCAAAAAATTACGTAAATCTTATATGTCATAAATAGTTATATGCTCTAACAACTGTCTGAAAATATACATGGTAATGAAGTCGAGTGCCAATCCATTCGCAGTTTGTTTTTTTAAATTTCTCGAAAATAAAGTATAGAACCATTCTACGGTATTCGGACACGTAATTTTTAACGTAAACTTTGAAATGCTATAACTCTAGTTCTCTATTCTATTCTATTAGTCTATTTAGAATTTTCTTTTAACATGATCTAACACGATTCAATACCCTCAGACAAATAATAAGCTAAAAAAAAGAGCATCAAACATATCGAAATTTAATTTATTTTCAAAATCATTTATACACGTTACTCAGGAGACCAAATGCTACTCAAAAAATGATGGTACCGGAAGTTCTGAAAAATTCGATCCACCTTACTATACATTATAATGATTTAATATAAATAATTATTAGAATTGAAAAAAAAAAATGGTATCTTTTACTTAAAAATAATTAACCAATTTATATCAGATTTTGATTGTTAGTGGAGTAGTTATAAATAGGACATTTTCAAAATTGCATTATCTGAATAGTTTTTGTTACTACAGAAAATTTGAGCGAATTAAATTATTTATATGAACATTTTGAGTATTTGCTAAATCTATATTTTTTATGTGCTTAGAGTTCGTAGATTTTAAAATCTTAAAAATTTCTCTCCCATTAAAATAGTCCCTTATCCGTATCTATCTATGTAGTGCTGATTGATATAAGGATCGCCTAACTGATGCTAATTTAGAAGGAAAATCCATCACCACCAAAAGCTGGAGGTAAACGTGTAAAAGGACCATAGAAAACAAGAACGAGAGGAAAACGAGGACTGATATAAAGTTTTAGTGTTGTTGTAAGGGGGCTTACATTGCAACATTCTGATAAAAAAAAGAACGTGAATTATATGTTTTTTAATTTGAATAACTGAAGAATTTTTTTTTTTTATTTTGTTTACTGAGCTGCAATATTCTTTGACTATTTTTTTTTTGTACATGAAAAGCTATTGAAAACAGATGTTTCGATGATCCAATTTCATCGAACATTTTGTATTTATGAGAAATCGACATGGAAATGTACGGTTATTTTATGTGCTTTGTATTGTTTGATGAATATTTTATCGTCCAATAAAACTTTTACAAGTTAGAAAATAAACAAGATATAAGTTAATAAATCTAGAAATAAATAATAAAACATTTCAAGAACAAAAACTTTTAGATATGTATTGAATTCTCTTTGAATTTCAATTTATCTGACTTTCATATTAACAACAACATAATTTAATGTTTTGATCTTAATTAAAGTTTTTGTTCAAAACTTAACACGCCCCGTCCCATCCAACGATATAACATTCGTACTGACATTTTAATGTTAAATTTAGGAACGCATAATATTTTCTCTAAACATGAGAACTACTATATTCACATCTATAATAACATAATAATTTATTAACAATAAATTTTAACCGCTTAGAAGTAAAATATGTCTATTTATGACAGTTGAAAATCTACTCGTTCCACCCAACATTACATAAAACCCCCACATCGCCAAAAAACCATATTAATATTAACATTGTTAATTGTATATTACTTACTCGCTATTACTTTATTTTAATAAATAATTAAATACCACAGCATTTATAATAATTGAAAATACACGATGTTCATTATATTAATAATAATGTGTACGATGATAGCATATATATAAATATATTAAAATAGATTGCCGCTATTATACCATTAAATATGTGTAGCGGTAGAGATATGACTTTGAAAACCGAATTATAAATAGAAAATGTTTGTATGTGATGTAAAGGAGTTAATTACAATATAAGTACATATTATAGCTTTTAATATGTAAACCCAAATCGACTTCCAATAAAACCATATATAATATTATAGAAAATCTATTATGCTATAGTTCCTTTTAAAAATTATTATCATTCACTTATTTATTAATCATTTTATTAATCACATATAAAGTTTTGTTTGATTATGATATTATAAAATATATAATATTTAATATTATATATATAAACTGCGATTAACATGTTAAAATTGAATTATAAAGTACAAAAAGAATAGTTAAGATACGATTATGATCGGATAACAAAGCATAATAATTAAGGCTGAAATTATAGCTCTTTTTTTTTTAAAAAAAAGAAAGATATCTCGTTTCCTTTGAAAACTTTCAAGTTTTTTTTTTTTTAAATTAACTCCTACATTTTTTTTCTTGGAGATATTCGCGGCACTTAAAATTTAAATATTTTTATATTAAGTTGGGTTTATTTTATATTATTGAAATTGCAATAATTTATGTTGAAATTATTACTACATATATATGCATTATTTAAAATATAGTGCGAAACTAGTAGCCTTTTTTTTGACTTATGAATAAAATGCATATTTATGATTTATTATTTTGTACATAAGAAATTGTAAGTAAATATATAGTCACCAACTCACCAACATCATATTTAGTATATTAATTCGTGTTAATTACAAACGGAATGGGTACAAAATATTTTCCCTATATACCTGCTATGATTGCTGGAATAATTTAATTTGAAATATGACATAAAACTCATGTTAATTAATACAGTAATAGAGTGCTTAACCGAAAGTATACTGTAATAATATGTTGCAAACGACTTGCTATTATCCAACACCAGTATTTACCGTTTCTATGGTTTAATATGTTGTAATTATACATTTAGAAGAAAAACGTTTAACATATGTTTAATATATAAAGATTTGAAAGAAGTGTTATGGGTTAAAATAAAATTGTGTTCGTATATTTAGTAAATATCTTCCTTATGTTGTCATAAAACACATTAATAGGTTTAATTTAAATATTGTGTCGAAAGAATACACAGATTTTAAGCTTACTATTATGATTATCATTAACTTTCATATTAGAATATAAAATATAATGGTTTATTACTTTGAAAAACTTATAGAACCCCCCAAAAATGTTTTGTTATCGCTTTCATTTCTATGGATTTAAATGTGTGTTTAAGATCATATTTTAAGTCTAACTTGTATGTAACCGTTTGAAATAAATTTAGGACAATTATATTATTTTCAAGTTTGCTATTTGGTGAGACGTATTTTCGTGAATTCATTAAATACATCAGATATTTATACATTTCTTTTAATTAATTTAAGTAATTGTTTTTTGAGTATTTTTATATTTTAAAGTAGGAACCCATTTCGAGCAGATATGAGCGGTATGATATGGTTTCGGAATTCGGTTCGGCGTGGTTGGTTCAGCTTGGATCTCTGTTTGGAATTAAACAAAAAGGTCAGATTTGTCTTCGTATTACCGAATTTAACCCTAATCCTGTGTAGTTGGTTAATTTTGAATTGGAATATATCTCTGATGTTTTTAACAAATAAGCCGTGAAAGATTGTTACAATTATTTATTTATATA
>JAABKK020029904.1:0-15868 GCA_011634745.2 Catotricha subobsoleta | reverse complement strand
CTCTATAAATAACTATATAGCATCAATTCAAAGTCAAAATTTGTTAAATTTGTACGCAGTTAGGCTTGTTTACCTTAGTAAACGAAATTTTTATTAAAAACTCACAGTAACTAAAAACGCTGTAAGGCATTGTTGTCTTGAAAGTTTAGTTTAGAATGTACAACCAGAGTCGTCACATCATCAAACTCTAAAGCCAAGCTGTCAGAACTCAGAAGCATTATGTAATAATACAACGATTTTAGTTACTGTGAATGTAGAGGAAGTCGATGACATATTTTTGACTAATTTTTCCATTAGATTAAACTAAATTCATTGTATTGTCATATATACACTTATACTCATCTTAAAATTATTAATATTTTATACTCCTTTGGTACGTTAATTGATGAAATTATAACATTATAAATAATAAGAATCTGGATGTGTAATCTTAGTAAAAAATCATAAATACTTACTAATTAAAATGTAAATTTCAAAGATATGTTCGCAAAAATTTGTTTGTTGACCCACGGCAGATAGTTTTTAGACATTCCGCTTCATCTTATTTAATGCCCTGTACTGCACACTGATTATTTTTTTTGATTGCATGAACAAAATTACAAATCATTTTACAACATGTTGACCAGTTATTCGATAATTTTGTACTATGCTGTAGACAGCGACGATCAAATTACAGGAGAAATGTAATTTGTAATTTAAATTTGAACTACATTGGTAATTCCAAAAATATTAATTGCATTACCATGGAAAAAATGTGATTTAAAACAAAGTAATTCAATTACTTTACTAATAAATATAATTTTTGATTAAATTAAACGTGCACAAGGTAAGGATAGGTTAATACTAAAAAAAAAAAAAACCCTAATCGGTCAATACACTCGATGTCCTACTTTCTCACATAATAAATGGTAAATGAGAGTTAAGTGTTATGCCTTATGCGCCTATGTTGTTGACATCGTCAGCATTGGATAATTTGGTGACCGATAAATGAAATAGCTATATTGCACATAACTATAGATCATGCTCGATCGGTTATTAACTTATTAGTATTGAGAAATTAATTCTATCGAATTAACTAGAAAAAATATGATGCAATAGTTCAAATTCATGCCCATATATGGTAATGAATTTGGTGTTTTTAGAATGAGAAAATTGCTGTAAATCAGATTGTTCTATTGCTCTATATTATTTTCAAAATACTATTACAAATACAAAATATTATTAATATTTATTTTTTCTACTTCTACAGCGAAATTCGTTTTACTTTTTTAACACCAAAGCCGAATTCTAAATAGTAGTTAGTACAAATCATATTTAGGTTTAATTAGCATAAAGGAAATTTATCTTTGTACGTTTATTGACTATATTTATGTCCAGGAGAGAAAACATTTTGTCGTTTATCATCATTGTATATACTTAAATGAGTGTTGTGAAGTAAATGCATTTATATCGCTAATAAATTTTATATATGTCAAAGGAAACCACAGAATATTTCTCAAAATATAAAATAAATTTATGTGTTTAATAAATTTTGACTGAAATGGATGCCTTACAGTTTATAATCAATTTTACCATAAATAAATCTCATTAATTACTTTTCACGTAAACTTAAACAAGAACATAAAAAACGAATATAATAACATTATAAATACAATACAATGTATTACATAAAATGATATTGATGAATGAGGGACATGAAATTGAATTTCTCATTTTTAAGTGGATTTATAGCACATTTTAAAGTTAAATAATTAAGAAGAAAGAAGATCATAAGAACTATGAAATTTAAATTTAAAAAAAGCTTATGTATACAGACAGGGTGATTTAGTTAAAACTCTGCAGCATGTTTTTAATCTGAATATAAAAAATAAAATTTTGATCATATTGATTTATATACTTTTACATCACATTCAGACTCAACCATATCAAGCTATAGAATAAAAACAAATATAATGTGTCTCAAGTTGTCTGGGCCACCCTGTATATCCACAGAGAATTTTCAAATAAAACACCCTGTAAGTATAACAATAGTTCAGCTATAATGGGTTGCATTGCAGCATTAAATTACTTTATATCTTGTTATACCTATTTTATCATAGATGGTTTTTTGGTAGTAGTTCTGTGTTTCATATCATCTTCAAAATTCAACCAAAATAAATAAATACAAATAATGGCATTAACAAAATATGGTATTTAACGAAATATAAGTAGCTTTATAATTATTATTTCATGTTCCGTTTTACGCTATATATTCATTAATGATAAATTGGTCAATCATCTAATTAAAATTAAATATTGTCACAAATCATAAAAGTAAAGTATTTCATGAAATGTATTATGTATAAATGAATTAGATGCTCATCTCTTGTCTTTATTTACTCAAAATCTGTTTTAAGCTTTCCTTTTCTTTTCTTTCTTTTGACTTCCCTTTCATAAAACATTCCCAGAAAGCCACACTAATTACAAAAGTTATTACTCCGTCATAATTAACTTAATGTGAAACATTTGTTGTTTAACTAATTTGATTAGTTTTTGGATATAAAATGAAATGTTTGTGTATTCTCATCACCGCGCTATGGATATAGCAACCATTCCAAATAAAAAAAATATATATATATTTCTGTTTTGGTAACTCATTTCATTCGCGTGTAATAAGTTAAGGATAGACAATTGATTAAAATATATAAAAAGTAGGAGAAATACAATTTAAATTTCTTTTATTCATTTATTTATTTATTTTATTTTAAATTATTAAAAATTGTTATTTAAATATAAGGCAAGCAACGTTTCATACTTTTAGCTTTTAGACACTATAGTATTAGTTTTGAAATCAACTCTTTTATTTATAAATGGTTCAAATTACAATGAGAACACAAAATGCTGTTTTGATTTTTATTTTTATTTTTAAATATTACGTAGTTTTTATTTAAAAGACGGTTGTCGGTTTCTTCATTGTTTCAGGTAAATGAAGTATTTGTTTTGTAGATGGGTTCCTAAAATGAACAGTTCAGCTGATCTGTTTCCGAAGATTTGGTCGAGATGCATTTTTATATAGATTTTTTCTTTAGATATCTCAATATATCGATTTTGAACACTTACTCTTTAGTTTATTCCATACAAATTAATAGGGACTCTTGCCTCGGCAAACAAAAATTTGTATATAATCAAAATAATAATATTGAACATATAAAATTTCTATTATTAAATGCTTTTTATTTTGAGCAATTTAAAAAAAAAAATTGATAATTTATTTAATAGATTTAATTTTAATTTTAAATAAATTAATAGCAATAATTAAAAAAAAATCAATCTTTTTAGAATCATTACTCTGATTTAATTATAATATATTGTCAGAATTTGAAATAAATGTGTAAATCACATATATAAAAAGAAAGCAAATTAATAAGTAATAAGTAAATAAATGAAATACATTAATAAAGATCATAACATTAAAAATATATCCTATATCATTTCAAAATATTCTTTCAAACAAATGAGCAAATCTTGTCAAGAATTAAGATTAAAATCTGAAAGTATATTGCACAGCAGGTTTTCTAGCGGCATATCTCTGAACAAAGAAAAATCAAGCGCTGTTCAACAAACGTCCGAATATTAGGAATATGTTCCACCTGCTTCTTAAAGGTTTAAATTTAAAAAAGAACAAAACGCGGAGGTTGTAAAAATATTAAACATAAGTTTTTCACCAAGAAGAAGGAGATTACGACAAGAAAATGTATATGACTATAGATCGAAATTTGATAATCATGTCCATTGTCCATACCAGGACTGTATGCATCAGCAGATAGGCGTAATGTACTTGAAGAGCGAGTTTTCTACAAACGTTGAAAAATAATTATGTCAAACGTGAAATAAATACTGATACATTAATGGTTTCAAGAGATAGTTTGAAGACACGTTACTTAGAAACACATTTTTGATGTTATATGATAGGATTCAATAATTATTAATTTGAACATTGAATTTATCTCTTTAAAGCTTAATTAATATATGTGAATTTATTTAATTTTGGTTTTTCATCATTCTTCTCTGTATTTAGGCTACCTTTAAATGTTGTACATAATCTTCCTTTATAGAGTACGCTATTGGAATCATATACATATTTTTCATTTGAGCCCAATTCAATCACCTTACCCGTATTATATTTCACCGACAACTTATTATTATTTTTATCATCTTCCAGTTCATAATATTGTTGAGTGTCATTTTCAGATAATATATACGAATTATTTTTATTGGATGGAAGTGCAGATGATGTAATGAGTAAAGGCATAATAGCAAGGTTTTCTTTTGTCAACAGTTTACTACATTTTTCAAAAGAAAATTGAAACTTTCAATTCGTGATTTTTTTTTCTGATTTTTAAAAACTTTTTGAAATTAATATTTATCACTACAAAAATGAAACCGCGTACTTACTAATAATTTCTTTTGTAATACTACTTGACGTCGATGTTTGGCCAGACTCGAAGCAAGGTTGTATTTTAAAATTATTGATCCTGGAAATTAATTTTATTATGCATTAAGTCAATTAAGTAATAAGTTTAAGAATTTAAAGTAATAAAAACTGTAAAATTTCTAATAAACTGCAGCTAGCTTTTGCACGTATTTGAAATAAGTACATATATATGTAATTGCAATAAAATACTCACGAGTAAATAGTTAGTATTATTTCTTATAATTTAACTGTTTTATCATTATGAGAATCAAATATGGATATTCAATTTATATGAAATCCATATACATAGTTCATAGTATCATATACTGTTAATTATATGTATAAGTAAATTAGTTTCAGTTATGTTTAAATTATTAAATGAGGCAGCAAAAGATATTGAAAAATGAAAATGGAAATAGAGCAATAACAGAAAAACTTTGTAATAATGCTAACATTTTTAACAAAGCTAACGTATTATCATCACAAGAATTATTAAGAATTATTACAAATAATATGCATACCTTCTATGTTCAAACAATGTTACATCTGTGCCAGTTAATTCATTTTGTAACCAATTGATATTATCCAATGTCACAGACATTTGTCTTGCCATATTTGCTTCCTATAAAAAGTACATATATTAATAACTTCTTTCGTCGTAAAGCGGTGTAAGCTTACATTACTCGCAGCTACCGTGCTTATATTAAAATAAACATCAACAGGATCACTTCTTCCTTTAAGGCTGTAATGAAAATACTATTAATTTTTCTTGACATTTTCTTTTTTTTAATTTTAACTCAGAAACTACTTTAATGTATTTGATCTAAATAAATAGTACGTATAGTTTTACTTAGCCATAATTAATACAAAAAGTCTCAGTATTATAAAACGACTATAAGTGAAAAAGGCATTTAGCCATTTAAAAAAAAATGAAGTATCACCATTGAATTCAAGTAAAATATGGCAGGGTAATCGCTTATAAGCTTTTATTTGAAAAGGTAATTGTGTTTAAAACTCATCCAAAACACAATAAAAAAAAAATTCACCATGAGGAACAATTCCTGAAAACTTTGCGAAATGGTTTCATTATATTATTTTATTTTAAATTTTTAGTTTGTTATACATATATATATGCTAACTACTTGGATACAAAATCGTTTCATTATATTCTCAATATTTTGAAAAATGTCTACCTACTTAGATTAAATAATACAGTTCGATGTCTTGGAAAATAGCTGACGTTTTGCGGACAAAATTGAATTGCTCCAATGCTTTTGTTTTGTAAACATTCAAAAATGTATTGGAAAAATGCCAAACCAAGTGTTTATTCATGAAACGCATTTTAAATGTGTTAAATTTTAACACGATTGCTAAGCATTTTGACAAATTTAGAAATCATGCTAAACTTTAACACATTTAACACGGTTTAACACATTTTAAGAATCGATAGCACATGCATATGACATCATTCATTCTATCCTAAAATCAGACTTTGATACCCATTCTTGCATACAAAACACGTGAAAATGAATTTTAAATTTTAATTTTAATTCCTCTGAGGACGTTGCAGTAATTTTTTTTTAAACTCCTAAAACTGTGTACTTCAGCGCCCTCAACAGGATGCCTGAGAACATCGGGAATCGCAATAATGGATTCCTTGGTATCGTTCTATCATATTAAGCAGCTTTTTCATTTTTGGAACAAGATTTAGAGTTTTCTATTTATTTATTTTATTTGTTGTATAACAATTACTTAAAAGTTAAAAGTTATAACTAACAATTATAATTAAATACACGTAACACATGTTATTCATGTGCAAAATGTTTGTTTGTCCTCCAGCATTTAACATTAAGTAATAAAGTTGTCACACCGCGATGTGCATTGTTATACATGAATACCATTAAAAATTTTGGATACTCTATTGAAATTTAATCGCTAAGCGGATAAATCATCATCCAATTGATTTTGTGAAAGTCTGGATGCCAATTCCATCAGCATACTGTTAAACTTGTTTTATCTTATTTTATAAGGTTTAATTGAATCTATATCGTCCAACGGTGGGACAATCATTCAAATCCATCCACTCAATCCTGCACTTTTGTATCTACTTCTTTGAATTAATTCAATAATTCTCGTATACCTCAAGTAGTCCTACAGAAATGTATAGCGAATGAGACTGGGGTGAATAGGAATCATTTTAATCAAATGATGATATTAACAAAACTCTATGACACCTCCTTCTGGGTGTATTAAAGTCAATTTTTTTGTTCTTTTTTCTCTACCTCAAGATTGATCATTGTACACAGAATTGAAAATATACAGGTTTTAGATTTAGATTTGTGATGTTTTTTGATTAATTGTAAGATAAAATAAAACTAGGTATTATTATTGTTCTTTGTTTATGAATTGAATATTCGTATAAATGAAATTTTGTACCAATTGGCAACTTATTTTAAAGTTTAAAAAAAGGACTATGGACATCAATGAAGGTTTTCTTACATCTTACGTAGGAAGATTCGAGCTAGTGCAATGTAATCATTTTTTGCAGTCAATTCTCTATTATTATTGGCAGCCAAAAAAATTGTATGTTCAATTCTCTCCACAGTTATTATATTACAGTCCATTTATTTATTTCAGACATTACACCTGACCAAGTGACCGCATTTCTAATTGAGAATCCCGATTTTCTTGAAAAGCACATTATGAAGGAAGTTGAATTGGAGCAATTGGAAAGATGGATGATACGACGTACACAACAATCCAAAAAGACAGCTCAACCAACAATGGGTAAAAATGGACGCAAGACAAGTTTGTCCAGGTAAGTAAGAAATAAATGACAAGTTGAATAATTGAACAAATCGCAATTAAAAAAAATATAGCACTGTGTATTAGTTGTGAAAAACAATTTTCAATAATCCGTTGAGACTTTCTCTATAAATTAACAGATGCAATTGCAGGTGGAAATTCTGCGTGCATGCTGACAAACGACAAATGCTACTGGATTTAACACATTCGCTTCAATTACGTCCAACGAAAGCTCATGTTTTATGGGAATTATCAAATTGTATATCATCAGCTGTTGGCGCTGATAGTTTTCGACTTTATTTAGCTGAAAATGGTAATCCGGATACATTAACATTGTATATTGGACATGATTTACTGGATAATGGAGAACCAAAAATGCAAAAAGTTAGAAGTAATAGACTTACAGTGCCTACTTATGTTGCACGAACCCGTGAAGCTATTCGCTTATCCAAGGGTGATGTTGATGCACGTTTTCCTGAAGGGCTGACAGAAACAGTAATTTAACTTATTTTTCAAAATGGTATTAAAATTTAAATTGGTATTTCCATTTTTCTTTTCTATAGGGAGATATCGCTCACATCCTATGTCAAGCTATTTCGCAACCAGATGGTGCATTGGTCGCAGTTTTAGAAATGCTACGGAAAGAAGATGAAGATGCATTTCATGAAGAAGATGAAGAAATCGCTTACAGTTATTTAGTTTGGGGTGGTATTGCCTTACACTACGCACACTTGTTTTTAAATATGAATAAACAGCGAAAATTAAATGACTTTCTTTTAGCTGTTGTGAAGTAATTTTTAAACAAAGAATTAAATTTAAATTATCGATAAGAAATTCATTTAATTTATTTTAGATCAATATTTCAAGACATGGTTAGCATGGATATGTTGGTTATGAAAATTATGAATTTTGCTCAAAGACTTGTAGATGCTGATCGTGCGTCACTATTTCTAGTTGATTCAAAAAGTAAAGAGCTCTACGCGACAATATTTGATGTTGGTGTCGAGGGCCCAAATGCGCAACAAAATAGTGATTCCGGTGGTGAAGATAATGGCATTCATCCACCATCAAGGGAAATTCGTTTCCCAATTGGCACAGGAATTGCTGGACAAGTCGCGTTAACTGGCGAAATTTTAAATATAAGTGATGCATATTCAGATCCACGATTCAATAGAACTGTTGATGCAATAACTGGCTATAAAACTGAAACTATTTTATGTATGCCAATATATATTCGAGGATCATTAATTGGTGTTGTTCAAATGGTTAATAAACATTCTGGTTATTTTACTAAAGAGGATGAAGAGGCATTTGAGATGTTTGCAGTTTACTGTGGTTTGGCTTTGCATCATGCGAAATTATACGATAAAATTCGACGATCAGCACAAAAATATCGTGTTGCATTGGAAGTTTTAAGTTATCATAACACCTGTACAGAAGAAGAAGTACAAAAATGTTTTTGCCATGGTATTCCTGAAGGTGTGCCAGAAATCGATAACTATTATTTTAATCCATTTGCTTATGATGATTTTGAAAAAGCAAAATGCACCATTTACATGTTTACGGATTTATTTGGATTGCATCGTTTTGACCAATCAAGCCTCATAAGATTTACATTGACGATAAAAAAAAATTATCGTAGAGTTCCCTATCATAATTGGACACATGGATTTTCCGTTGCCAATACAATGTACAGCGTAATTAAAAACAGCGAAGATGCATTTCGACCTATCGAAGTAGGTTTTTTTTTTTGCTTAAATATAAATCAAGTTCATTTACTTGTACACCTAATTAAGATTTAACAAAAAAAACTAAATGGTACTTATCTTTAATTTTATAAATTTGTTTCAGCGTCTCGCATTATTTATTGGTTCTCTATGTCATGATTTGGACCATCGTGGAAAAAATAATAAATTCATGTTAGATACTGAATCACCTTTAGCTGCTATATACAGTACATCGACAATGGAGCATCATCATTTCAATCAAACTGTGACTATATTACAACAGGTATGTCAATATATTTCTCTAAGGTTTACATTTGCTCATAAATTCCTAATTTTAATTTTCAGGAAGGCCATAACATATTCGCTAAGCTTAATAGTAATGAATATAAGCAGGTACTTGGTCTAGTCAAACATTGTATTCTTGCTACCGATTTGGCCTTATTTTTTCCAAATAAAGCAAAACTTACAATGCTCATGGAAGAAGAAAAATTCTCTTGGAGCATTTTAGAGCATCGAATGTTAACGCAAGCAATTTCAATGACAGCTAGTGATTTATCTGCATCAGCAAAACCATGGGAAGTACAAGTACAAACGGTTAAAGTAATATTCGAAGAATTCTATCAACAAGGTGATGCTGAACGAGCTGCTGGTCGCATTCCAATATCTATGATGGATCGTAGTCAGCCGGATCAGCAAGCTGCATCACAAGTTGGTTTTTTGAATGGAATTTGTTTACCTTGTTACACATTATTGCATCGACTCATTCCGGAAACTAAACCATTATTGGAAATGTGTCAAATTAATTTAGAAAAGTGGCAAGCTATTGCTGATGAAATGCAAAGAAGACGTGATCTTAAAGCAAAGGAGCAAGAAAGGGTTAATGATACTATTGATGTCATCGCTGATAACGATGGTAATAATGACAACAATGAAAACGATTAAATGTTAAACAATTTGGACCAGACATAAATTATGCTCGTTTTATATTTAACTATATGTAGTTTATTTGTATTTTTAAGGATGTTTTTAAATGTCTATTTTTATAAAACTGTTTAAGTCTTTAATGTACAAAAAATCATGAAATTATTTCTTAAAAAAAGGATAATATATTTGAGCAATTTCGTTAAAGAAAAAAATAATATTAAAGAACAATATAAACATTGATTTAATTCGCTGGTCTAATATTTGGGTTTCAAAAGATATCATATTATAGTAAATAATTTTATTTTACTGTCATGTTATTAAAATATTATGCATTGTATATACGATAAACCGATTTTTCCATAGCTCATATTCTGTTCGTGTATTTATTATGTTTTCTTTTTGAAATAATTTCTAAATATTATTTTCAAATTGCGATTGAAAACTATTTTGGAAGTTTTGTATTACCCATAAAATTTTCAAAATTATCCCATTTTTACTTTTTATGGTTAGTTTATCCAGTGATATTTTTTTTTTTATTTAAAGAATATCTAATTCAATAATATTTCAAAAGAAATGCATATCCTTAAGACAACAAATAAATATTAATATGAAGAAAGGAAAAATTCTCTTGTGAAATAGTTATTTCCACTAATGGTATGAAATTCATACCTTAAAAGGTATTCCTAGGTATATTTTGGAATATGAATATTTAAATTGAAATACATTACATACATACAATTATTAAATAAAAATCACGCCATTTACTGGGTATGAATACAATGGATTCCTAGGTGTATTTATTGAATATTCATACAAATATAAGTACATTAAGTTATGATATATTTTATATCATAAAAGATATTGATTATTGTATGAAAGTTCACAAACATACCTACTCCTAGAAATACCTTATAGGGTATTAATTTCATGAAAATATCTTTTCATAAGGGCTATGAATATATATATATATAAAAAAAAAACATTAATTTCGAATGAACCGAAATAATTACGCGACGGATGACATCTTTTAATAAACTAAATTTAAGCACGTAAAAATTTAATTTTATAAATGTGTAATAGTTACTATCTTATAAATTTAAAACAGTTTACCTTATATTAAATCATGTAAAAAAAAAAAATTGAAAAAAATAAAATATTATTAAATGAATACATAAATTGAAAATTTGAATGTACTTATATTCGGTGCGTTTATTATTTACAAAAAAAAATGGTATGACTGCATATTTTAGGTAATGACATTGGATTCTGATTTGTGTTAAAATTTCAATCTGAAACAAAATAATTAATGGAAAAAAAAGTTTGTTTAATTTATAGTAAGCATCCATATTAATAATTTATAAATTTAGGTATTAGGTAACATATTGAAATATTAGTACGAATTATTTAATATATATTCAAAAAAAAAAACGTTTTACTTATTAGTTGTATTTGTAAGTCTAAGACTCTCTTTCTATTATCGAATTTAAATATGCATGATAATTTGAATGCAATTGAATAGTTTCTAGAGTATTATAGAAAAAGTAATATATCCTTTTATATGCCAATATTTTTGTAATTAAAAAAAATATCCATTTATTATTTTTCATAATATTAGTAAATTTTCAGTTCAAAATTTAACGTAAAATTGGTAGTGGTACTTACTAATGAATGCACACAATTTTATCGCAATTAAGAATATGGAATATTTTATAAATATGTTTGATGATACAATTATCTTATTTTGTATAAATATTTGGTTTTTTTTTTTAAAAAAGATAATATTTAATGTTATGAAAATAACTACAATGTATTATTCAAAAGATAAATATTCTGCAATGTCCAATCTTTCTGAAATGTTCATTAAACGATATTCATATTTGTAGAGCGATCAGGCATTGATTAGAAAATTAAAAATAATTGAACTACTTGTAGAGCTTGTAAATATTTTGCAATGAATTTAATGGTTGTAAATTATGTTGAGAATTGTTCTGATTTAATTTAAATGATCTGTAATTGCTTTACCAACATCCTCTATGGGTAATCTATTCAGGAACTTTTTCAGCTTTGCGCTTTTAAATATTTTTCTGAAAACTACATTTAATAAATAAATAAATAATCTTAACGGGATATTGCACCAAAATTAGTTTTCATCAGGGTCCACTTAAAAACGATCACTAAAATTATAATAATTGTAGCCGGCTTATTTTATTTTATAAACAAAATGTGGGCTATTTTCGTTCATGAAGTTAAGCCAACGAACGACATGCAATGTATTGGTGAAAATTTTTGAATAGCAGATATTATTGATTAGATAATTTAAATAATTAAATTAATATTTGAATATATGTATTTGTATATTATATACATTATATTTACCATTTCCTTTAATTCGTAAGTACAATATATCATAAAAAAAATACTTCTTGGAATTAAATAATTTTGTTTAGTCTGTAATCAACCATTATCATGATTAATTGCTATATTGTATAATATTTTTCAGGTGCTTAAATTTAATTTGGTTAACAAAATACGTTTTCGTTTACAAAACGTTTACGAAAATAATAGGGTGCCGTAAGTGCTTACTGAATTCAATTACAAATATATTTATTGAGTCTAAAGTGTTAGATTATCTCTCAAAAATAATTGTTTGCAATTACGTTGCAATGTAATACGTGATCCTGATTAAAAGTTTTAAATTTGAACAATCATTTGCACGGTAAATAAACTGTTTTATTTCTATTATCTACAAAATTAATCAGAGAAAAATTTACTATAAAATATATTGTCTTTACAGAAATGTTTGTTTAATCAACAAATACAGGTACAGACGTAATGTGCGAATAGCTTATCACCTTATCAGAATATTTTGAAACTCCTGTAGAGTATTGTTAGCAAAATTAACAATGTCTTGTATGTTAGTGTCTCATTACAATATTCATTAATTGAGCTGAATAAGTATCAGTCTGTGAAAACAAAAAAAAATTGTGAGGTATTGAAATTTTCGATAAAATTATTTTACATAAAAATGAGTGAAAAACTTGTTAAAATTCCATTTAACTTATGGCCCAAATTGCGTGATTTGTATTTAGTTGATTGGCCACGAAACTGTGTTGGATATTATTTAATTAATAATTATGTGAATTGGTATGAAAAAATGAAAAATAATGATAACCTATATATTTATACTTTGAATGGTGATTGGAATGATGGAACATTTATTTTAATTGTATGTTTCAATAGAATATAAATATTTTTTTGAAATTTTAATAAACTTTTTTTAATTTAAAAATTGAGGATCATAACATGATGTTTATAAACAGCTTAAATAAATCAAATGATAGACTTTTAACTGCTCTATTATTGATCAATTGGTTTAAAATTTACTTTATAATGTCATTTGCGGACAGATATTACTCAGTTGTTCTTGATGTTATAAAATCCTTCAAATTATCAATACGAATTAATGTTCAGACAGAAATGTTTCATTTGCCAAGATCGGAGGGAATTAAATTGAATGTGACGTTAGTATAAATACAATGACAATATAAATTAATTATTTATTCATAATAACAATAATAATAATCAAATTTTCCAGACCACCAACGGGAATCACATTAAGACCATTGGATGAAAAACAGGTCGAGATATCTTATTTACATTACCCGCACAAAAACGATTTTTCATTAGACTTTTTTAAAAATATTAATTCATTTAATGTTAGTTTTGGCGCTTTCACTAATCTTGGAGAACTTGTTGCGTGGTGTTTTAGGTACAATATTATGATTTAGCATATTGTTGACTTAAATATTCAACATTTCGATTCGATTGCAAGAAGTTTTAACAATTTTAGTTACGGCTTTTCGCACTATAAACGAAATTTTTGTTCTTTTTTGAAGTTAACGTATATATTTTATCTATTTCGTTTTTTGACAACTTTACAGATTGCCAGTGGGTGCCCTAGGGAACTTGCAAGTTAAAGACACTTTTTTAAGACAAGGTTTTGGTGAACTAGTATGCAAAGCCATAACGAAGAAATTAGCTGAACTGGATCAGGATGCATACGCATTTGTTTGGCCAGATAATACAGCATCGCAAAGAATGTTTACTAAAATTGGTTTTAAGGTTACAGATAAATATCACTTTATACAAATTGCCCCTCACACGTCTTAAAAAAAATAAAAATGGATTTATAAAGAATGTTCGACGAGTGAATTTTTAATAAAAAATTATTTATGTTGTATATTACCCATTTTTATAATAATTTTAAAATAGTACATAATATAGAGTAGGCAGGTGTTAGGAGGTTAATATTACCCAAGTCTCTGTAATTTTGGTAATTTAGGTTTGAGACATATGTCCCACATGCGGTATAGAATAGAAAATCGAGTATTTTGTCATTTTGTATTCAAATTAGTGTTACCGATTAATGAAAATTTGTAATTTAAATGCTTAAAAAAATTCTTGTAAATAAATAATATTTCTTTGATTAATTTATACAATAAATAAATTGAAATACCCTGAATATTTCTCCGCTTCCTTAAGATTTCCAAGATTCCACTGTAACTATATGGAATCCACAAGAATCACATTTTTGAAAATGTTGCTTCATCCTATCTAACTAGCTTTTTGGTCAAATGATAATAGGGAAATTGGTCAGGATGGGGTAATGTAATTAATTATTGAGGAAACATTGCATATTCTTGATTTCCAAAATACGATACGATTTGCATACAGCGCGGTTTTTTTCACGGTGCTTTGAAGAAATAATATCTTTTTTCTTTCTTTTTTTCTAAAAGTCAGCTAGGCGACAGCGCGGTTTTTCTTTGAGAAATAGTATCTTTTTAATTTTTCTAAAATACGATTTACGAAGTGCGTGCGACAAAAATTAAAAAAAGGTCTTTTTATTACAAAGTACGTACGACAAACATTTTTTTTTACCCTATATAAATTTTTCAAATTTACCCCCTAAAACAAAAGCATGTACATGTACAATGTGCATCTATATAGTACATCTCACCTAAAATATATTTTCCAATTTGTATTTTAATTTTATATCCCATTTAAGTAGTCCCACCCAGACGTGCGCACGGTGTGCACCCCCCCTGAGTTTTGAGATAATTTTTTTCTTGAGATCGATTTTGTAATCGTCGATGATAAATTTGGAGAAAATAGTATCTTTTTTCACTTTCTCTAAAGCTAAGGGAGAGCCTTTTTTTTTGAGGCGGTTTTGCAATCGTCGACGAAGTGAAGACCCTTTTTTTTTTGTTGTTGCTCTCACATTTTACTGGCTGAAGAAAAATTTTTGCTTCCACATTTTACTGGCTGAAGAAAAAAAAATATGTTTTAGCAAATACCCCCCGGCAGAAATCCAAAGCGTGCGCACCTCTGGTCCCACCTCTGAATGTATATTGCATTGGGCTGCAGCAGTGCAGAATTTTTTCGAGTATTCCATTTGATCGGGCGTACCTTTTTACGCCGACAAGGTTTTTCTGAAATAAATTCTTCGTTAATCTATGGTTTTTAAAAAAAAAAATTAACAAAAAAAAATTATGAATATCTCGAAAACTAGTTACCTCACCTGATATTTGAAAAAAATATGACCCTATGTCGATTTTGCCGAAAATAGTATCTTTTTTTAGGTTTGAGAAAACTACCTCGATATTTCTAAAATACGATTTGCATACAGCGAGAATTTGGAGAAAATATTATCTTTTTTCACTTCTCTAAAATACGATTTGCACAGCGCGGTTAGTAATTTCCTTGCATTATATATTTGACTCTTTCTTACAATTATATGGAAAAGCATATAGCTTTCTCATACTATAAATTACGAAGATATGACTATGATAGTACTTGCTAACAGAGATGCTCCCGTAGAATGCATAATGTCGTGAAAAAATTGACGTAGAATGTCGTGTCAAATAAATAGTAGAATAGACGTCACGTCGAATAGATTTGG